>CAUYPK010035315.1:0-31803 GCA_963574355.1 Loris lydekkerianus | reverse complement strand
CAGCAAGGCCCGGCCTGAAACTGCCTCTACCTAGATACAGCCAATGTGGTACCATGCCACTGGCCCGACCCTGTCACTCACCTCTTCCCCCGCCTTCTTTCCCTGCCCCTTCTCCACAATAAAAAAAAAAAAAAAAAAGAGTTTTAGGTTTTAAGCCTATTCCTATTCTCTTAGCACTCTCTGTTAGCCACTGAACTCAATTTTAAAAAATTAATAGAGGATGGGTGCTCTGGCTCCTGCCTGTAATTCCAGCACTCTGGGAGGCTAAGGTGGGTGGATCATCTGAACTCATAGGTTTGAGACCAGCCTGAGCCAGAGCCAGAGCCAGACCTGTCTCTAAAAATGGCCAGGCATTGTGGCAGGCACCCGTAGTCCCAGCTACTTGGGAGGCTGAGGCAAGGGGATTGCTTGAGCCCAAGAGTTTGAGGTTGATGTGAGCTGTGACACCACGGAATTCTACTGAGGGCAACATAGTAAGACTCTGTCTCAAAAAAAAAAAAAAAAAAAAAGTTTTATTGAAATAAACATCCAGAATAGGTAAATGTAGAGAGAAAGAGAGTAGATTAGTGGTTGCCTGGGACTAGGGAAGAGGAGAATGGGGAATGACTGCTTAATCAGAATAGGGTTTGGCTTGGTGCCCGTAGTATAGTGGTTACCGTGCCAGCCGCATACACCAAAGGTGGCAGGTTCGAACCTAGCCTGGGCTAGCTAAACAACTGCAACAACAACAAAAAAGCCGTGTGTTGTGGCAGGTGCCTGTACTCCCAGCTACTTGGGAGGCTGAGGCAAAAAATCACTTGAGCCCAAGAGTTGGAGGTTGCTGTGAGTTGTGATGATGCCACAGCACTCTACTGAGGGTGACAAAGTGACACTCTGTCTTAAAAAAAAAAAAAAAAGAATAGGTTTTCTTTTTTAGAGTGATATGTTCTAGAATTAATTTGATAGTGTTGATGGTTGTACAACATTGTGATTATACCAAAAAACACTGAATGGTACACTTTAAGATGGTTAAAATGGTGAATTTTGTATTACATTAATCTAAAAAAAATTAATAGAGTTGTTATAAATTGCACCAGTTTTTGAAATTCAGTATCATTTGCTAGTTAAGTCAAGATAATACTGTTACGGACTGCTCACTGCTTTTGGCACAATATGCTGCCCACTTTATAGTGACGTCTTTGACCAACAATTCTAAGGAATACCCTTTTTATACTTGTTTTGCAAAAATGTATTCCTCTGCTTCCTTTACTTTGGCTTTGATACCCAATTTTTTTTTTTTTTGAGACAGAGTCTTACTATGTCACCCTTGGTAGAGTGCTGTGGTGTCACAGCTCACAGCAGTCTCAAACTCTTGGGCTCAAGCTATTCTCTTGCCTCAGCCTCCCACATAGCTGGGACTACCGGTGCCTACAACAACGCCTATCTATTTTTTGTTGTTGCAGTTGTCATTGTTGTTTAAGAGCCCTGGGCCAGGCTTGAACTTGCCAGCCTCGGTGTATGTGGCCAGTGTCCTACCCACTGAGCTATGGGCACCGAGCCTCCTTATTTTATTTTTAAAGCGTAAGAGTAGGAGTGAGGGGGTCATGGTGTATGACACACCTCTTGGAGGCAGGACATAGTTATAAGAGGAACTTTACCTAACAAATGCAATCAGTGTAACCCGGTTCTCTGTATCCTCAATGAATCCCCAACAATTAAAATAAATAAATAGGCCAGTGCCTGTGGCTCAAAGGAGTAGGGCACCAGCCCCATATGCTGGAGGTGGCGGGTTCAAACCCAGCTCTGGGGGCGGCACCTGTGGCTCAGAGGGGTAGGGCAACAGTCCCATATGCCAGAGGTGGCAGATTCAAACCCAGCCCCGGCCAAAAACTGCAAAAAAAAAAAACAACAAAAAAAGCATAAGAGCATTAGCAGTGCTGGGTTAAATGGAATTTTTCTTTTTGGTTTCTTTTGTTTTTAGTTTAAAGTTTACAGTAGTAAGTGAACCTATGGATGAAGAAAAGAACGAATGTGAAGACGTAGGATATGCATATCTTGAACTGTGGCAGATCCTGGAATCAGGAAGAGATATTCTAGAGCAAGAACTAGACAGTGAGTAATACATTTTTGTGCTCCTCCATTCCACTTACTTTCTATGAAAATCATCCTGCTAATGAATACTTTTCTGTTTTGCAATACATAATTATCATTGTGAAATTGATGAGACAAACTGGATTGAAATCTTATCCCTGTATTTATTTCTGGATCAAGCATGAAAACATTCAGTTGTATATTTTAGCCCCTGTATACAGCTAGACTCTATTTTGAATTTCCAACGTTTGAGATAGAGAACTTTTTTTTTTTTTTGAGACAGAGTCTCACTTTGCCACCCTGGGTAGAGTGCCATGGCCTCACAGCTCACAGCAACCTCCAAATCCTTGGGCTTAGGTGATTCTCTTGCCTCAGCCTCCCGAGTAGCTGGGACTATAGGCGTCCGCGCAACGCCTGGCTCTTTTTTTTTCTTTGTTTTTTTGAGACAGCATCTCACTCTGTCATACTGGGTAGAGTGCCATGGCATCATCATAGCTCACAGCAATGTTAGACTCTTGGGCTCAAGCTATCCTCTTTCCTCAGCCTCCCAAGTAGCTGGGACTGCAGGTGCCCACCACAACCTGGCTGGTTTTTGTATTTTGAGTAGAGATGAGGTTTCACTCTTATTCAGGCTGGTCTTGAACTCTTGAGCTCAGGCCATCCACCCACCAGCCTTCGCCTCCAGAGTGCTAGGATTACAGGTGTGAGCAACAGTGCCCTGCCGACATAGGGAATTTTTAAAAACAAATCTTTTCATTTCAATCAAATTTAAACATGATAAATTCTGACTTCTCTTGATCATATAAGGTTTTTAAAGACAGCTGATACCCCTGTTTGTGTCATCAAGTACTCAGCGTCTCATACAGAAACTCCCTTCTCTTCCTTACAGTCATTGGTCTATAAAGCCGTTTACCCATTCTACATGTGCTTTAACTACAACCCTACTACAGTAATCATTTTCTAAACTGTTCCCTTCCACGCTTTTCCCATCTACTACAGTAAATGTTTCTAAATAATACATTTAATCATTGCATTCTTCTTAAATTCTTCTAGTTTGCTACGGATTGGCATGCTTTAAAAATATTAGCATTTGAGGGGCCAGGCATGGTGGTTCATGACTATAATCCTAGCACTCTGGGAGGCTGAGGCCAGTGGATTGCTTGAGGTCAGAAGTTCAAGACCAGCTGAGCAAGAATGAGACTCCCATTTCTACTAAAAATAGAAAAAACTAGCTGGGTGTTATGGTGGGCAACCATAGTCCCAGTTACTTGGGAGGCTGAAGCAACAGGATTGCTCAAGCTCAAAGTTTGAGGTTTCTGTGGGTTATGATGGCACTATGGCACTCTACCCAGGGTGACACAGTGAGACTCTTTAAAAAAAGTTAGCATTTGAATGCCTTTAGGTGGACCTGCTGTCTAGTCCTCAATGCTCCTTACATACCTGAGACTTCACCTTTTTAGGTGTCTTTGGATCTATTAGGGATCTACTGGGCATTCAAAAAGATCCACCAGACCCATGTTTCACCAACCCATTAATGAATAGTGAAATTAAATTAGCAAGTTACCAGAATCTGAAAAAAGCTAACCAAAACTGTAGATATATATATATATATATATATATATATATATATATATATATATATATATATATATATATATTTATTTATTTATTTATTTTTATTTTATTTTATTTTTTATTTTTTATTTTTGAGACCGTCTTACTTTGTCACCCCTGGTAGACAGCAACTTCAAACTCTTGGGTTCAAGCAATTCTCTTGTCCCAGCCTCCCAAGTAGCTGGGACTACAGGAACCTGCCACAATGCCTGGCTATTTTTAGAGATGGGGTCTTGCTCTTGTGTAGATTGCTCTCAAACCTTTAAGCTGAGGCAAACCACCTGGCTTGGCCTGCCAAATGCTGGGATTACAGGTGTGAGCCACCACGTCCAGCTGCATATGTTGTTTTATGAAACTTGTTTTATGTACGGTTTTTAATGAATCATGATTTAAATTTGTTCTTAATTGGCCGGACATGGTGGCTTATGCCTGCAATCCTAGCACTCCAGGAGGCCAAGGCTGGTAGATCATCTGAGGTCAAATGTTCAAAAGCAGCCCAAACGAGAGCAAGACCCTATCTCTACTAAAAATAGAAAAATTAGTTGGGCCTTGGGGTGTGCACCTGTACTCCCAGCTCATCTGGAGGCTGAGGCAAGAGGATTGTTTGAGTCCAAGAATTTGAGGTTCCAGTGAGCTATGTCACCAGTGTACTCAATCCAGGGAGACAGTGAGACTGTGTCCAAAAAAAACAAGACTTAGCTCATGAATTATCCTTTATGGTGCAGGTGCCACTTTGTATCCTCAAAGCACCTTGAGCTTTCATTATAGCTCATTTTTTTTTTGAGACAGTTTCACTATATTGCCCTCGGTAGAGTGCCACATTGGCACAGCTCACAGCAACCTCAAACTCTCTTGGGCTTAAGTGATTCTTTTGCCTCAGCCTCCCGAGTAGCTGGGACTACAGGTGTCCAACACAACACCCAGCTATTTTTGTTGTTGCAGTTGTCATTGTTGTTTAACTGGCCTGGGCCGGGTTTGAACCCACCAGTCTTGGTGTATGTGGTAGGCACCCTACCCACTGAGCTATGAGCACCACCTCATTATAGCTCCTATACAATGTATAGGGTGTCCTAAAGGTTGCTCCTAAAGTCACTATACACAGGGAGAATTGTAGATAAATGAATACTTTTATTTAGAAAATATTAATTACAGAATTTTACAAAATATTATTCTATGTGTTGACCACTTCTTTGTAAAATTTTGTAATGAGTGTTTTGTAAATAAAGGTACATTTAACTACCATTTCCCATTTTCCTTATGTATGGCAACTTTAGGGACAGTTTTTTGAGACAGTCTTATGTTGTTCAGGATAGAATGCCTTGGCATCAGCCTAGCTCATAGCAACCTCAAACTCCTGGGCTCAAGCCATCCTCCTGCCTCATCTTCCTGAGAAGCTGACTATATAGGTACTCACCACAAAGTGTGGCTAATTTTTCTATTTTTAGTGGAGATTGGGTCTTGCTCTTCAGGCTGGTCTTGGAACTATTCAGCTCAAGTGATCCTATTGCCTGTTTCCCAGAGTGATAAGATTACAGATGTGAGCCACCAGGCCAGCCTGGGACACCTGTATTGTAATTACCTGTTTTCCTTCCTCCTTCACCAAACTCAGTCCCCTTATGAAATGGGGTAGTAATTTCATTTATTATTCACAGCATCTAACCTGACAAATGCCAGGTATTAAAAGTAACTGAAAGATGCTATTGTCTGACACTTTTCTCTTCCTCTCCTAACAGTTGTTAGCCCTGAAGATCAGGCTACCCCAATAGGAAGGCTGAAGGTTTCCCTTCAAGCGGCTGCTGCCCTCCATGCTATTTACAAGGAGATGACTGAGGACTTGGTTTCATGAAGGAACAAGTGCTATTCCATTCTAAAATCTGAGGGAAACTTACAGTAAAAAGTCTCTTATAAAGTAACTTGGTATACCATGAATTTGGCTTACTGTCATATCTAGTATCTTTGAATCTAATTATAAGTTCACTTTTGGGACACTAGCTGGATGACACCTTAGTGCTTTACCAGGTGAAAAGCAGGGTGAAGTATGATCACAAAAGGTAAATTTACAAAAACAAAACAACAAAAAAACCCAGTTTATTTAGCTTTTAGTTCTTCCAAAATTGAAAATATCAAGTCCTACTGCTAAAGAGAAAAAAACAAACAAACATAAATCCAAGACCCCTCCCCCCTTTTCTCTTAAAGTCACAGAACACAAAAGGAACTGCAGTGGGACAGGTGGGTGCAGAGAACCAGAAGGGGAGGACGGCAAGATAAACTCCCCAAAATACTTAAAAGCTGTTCAACAGAAACTGTGATAAATACAAGACAATGCAAGACAAGTAAAAATAAGGAGCAGCAGTGATGAGAGGCTGTGTTGTAGATATGGCCTCCCTTCCTCTTCTCTTTCCTCATGGGGGTATTCTAGGCCCAAGGCATGACTTTCCCCTTCCAGATTTAAATGTTGATACCTTTGAACCTTTCTCAACATTTCACTACAAGCAGTATATGAGGCACACCATTCTTTCTTAGATATATCAGAAGAAAAAGAAGACAATGGTAATTTTGCCTTATTATCATGTACCATGAGTGAATTTGTAAGGAAAAATAACTGAACCACGGTGTGTCACTGCTGCTTATGTCTTCCAAGGCAGAAGAAATACCTCAGAAACTGCATGAGTCAAGAAAACAAGAAAACTCAGACGAAGGCACCAGCCCAAACTGCCTCACTAGCTCAAGTTGTCTGGTTTATCACAACCACCAGCAAATTCCAAGAACCTCTTCTTGAGTATTGCCAAGATAAAACTTAAAAAGATGTGAGGAAGGCCATGGCAGTAGGGTAGGATGGAGGATTGAATCTGCTGGTCAAGAACCATGGTACAGGCAGCTAAGGGTCACTTTGTACCACTGTCTTGGAAATATGGCTTTGAGACACCAAAAAATAAGATGTCAGAAGCCATCAATGTCCTGGCAGGTGACAGGAAGAGAGAGGAATGAAACGATATTTATTAACAGTGGGAGCCTCCGCCCGTCTTCAAGAACACCTCCTCCCTTGCCATCTGAATGGGGCCATTGGCATGGGTCCTGGTGGGCCTGGAATTCCCGGAGTAGATTGGTCCACATAAATGGCCCCCTAAACCCATAAACACAAATGGCAAAACTTCAAGAGAAAACAAAAGGAAAAATACAGTTTCTATGTCATGTAAAATTTTCAGGGGTTGGCTGGAGGAAGAATGGAGCTCAGGGCCAAAGTCCAGAAGTTACTTCCTCTTTTTCTTGGGGGGTGCAGAGCTGTGTCTGGAACCACGGTTAGAGCCGCGGCCTGAACTATGCACAGATGCCTTCCTCTTCCGGCTCATACTTCGACTCTGTTCTTCTTCTTCCTCATAACGACTTTCACGGTCCGCTAAATAGAAGAAAGGCATTATTAGTTAATTGTAGATTAGCTTTAGGTATCTAGTATTATTGGAAGAATGTACTTTGGAGTTAGGCTTGAACTTTAATCTTTACTCAGTCACTTACTAGCTGTGAGATTTGGACAAATATTTAACTTTTCTGAGCCTTGGTTTATTGATTTATAAAAGGGAGAGTGATTTAAGGATTAAATAGAGTAACTTATGAAAAATACCTATCACAATGCTTTGGACACAGTAGATAATAAATATTTTCATCTTTAACTTGTATTTGTTTTTTTTCCATAGTAACTAGATTAGCATCATAAAGATATTCCCAGAAAGTATGACTATTAAAAGATGTAGGTTGGGAAACTTAGTAGGCAAATTCTGGATTCTTACATGACTATGTGGCTATCATGGCTATTTGCACACCATGGGCTTGGGCAGATTTTAAAAAGCAGCCAGTCAGTCAGAATCATGCCCAATGGACACATTTATGGACCTAATTTTCCCCTTGGGTCAATGAAGTTGTAGCTTTGGCTCTGAATCAGTTGTATAGCATTCTTTTGTTACTTTCATTAGGCTACTACCACTACCACTTGAAAATAACAAAATGTTAGAAATTTATACATAAATAAATGAATAAGTAAAATAAACAAAAACCTTTTCGTGCTTCTTCCTCCAGTTCATCCCAATCTTTTCCACTCTCTTCTTCACTGCCCAACGATTCCTTAGAATAGTCTGAAATAAAATTAATTAAGCATTAGTCATCACTATGCAGGAATGGAGTGAAATGACAGAATTCTTCCCTTCTAGAAAAGTACTTTTGGGCGGCACCTGTGGCTCAGTGAATAGGGCGCTGGCCCCATATAGTGGCTGATTCAAACCCATCCCCAGCCAAACTGCAACAAAAAATAGCAGGGCATTATGGCGGGCACCTGTAGTCCCAGCTACTCGGGAGGCTAAGGCAAGAGAATCAGCTAAGCCCAAGAGTTGGAGGTTGCTTTGAGTTGTGACACTATGGCACTCTACTGAGGGTGACAAAGTGAGACTCTGTCTCTTAAAAAAAACAAACAAACAAAAGGTACTTTTCAGAAATCACATCAGATTAGGAAGCCATTGACAAATGTTTCTCTATAAAAACTAACCTGACTCTTCTGCTTCTGAGGAATAATCTTCATCACTGTCCTCTTCCTCTTCTTCATAGTCATCCTCTGAAGGGTTAAAAGTTTCATCTTCTATTTCAGATTCTGAATCTCCTTCTTCAGCATCACTCCCCTGGTGAGTTACAAAGAACATAATATTTACTGCTTTTTAATTTTTTTTACATTCACTTTATCAACTTAGTAAATTAATTTAACCCATTTTAAACAAAAACAAAAAATCTGAGTGACCAAGGGATAGAATGACTTGTCTACAATTATTGGTAAGGTACAAGTATTAGATACCTCAAGCATCTAATTCACATTTCTCAAACATTGATCACATCCTCCCAGACAAATTAACAACAGAAGGACCCTTTAATAATGTATTATGCAGAAGTGGGAAGGCCACTTTTTTAGAAAAGAATTTTTTCCCCTTTTAACTTCTACTTCAGTGGATTATAAAACAGTTTTTGTAAAATGTCTTCAAAATCCTTTTTCCAAATACTAAGACATTGAGGAATAGTTTTTATAATTTCAAAGAGATCTTGCCAGTGGCTATCAATGCCCAATTTATCATTTGCCTAAAAAACTAGCTTGGAGAACTATGTAGTAAAAATATCACTTTGTGTTCAGAGCTTCTCCCAGTAGGTCCTATATACTTACTATGTATAGGCTATTCTCCTAACTGCCCAGATAGCGGGCAACACTGTGTACCAGAAAAGAAACCCCACACTCACGCACCTCACCCTCAGGCTCTAGGAAAGACCAGCCACCTTGTTCAAAGAAGCCTTCAGGGTCATCAACAATGGTCTTCATGATTTTAGTCCAATTGAGGGACTGTACTCCTTCTGTATACTTCAGGTCACAGGAACTGAGAGAATGACATTACAAAGTCAAAACCAATCTTTCATATTTTCTGAGAATATCCAGTGTCACCCTGAACATTAGCATCTCTGATAAGCACATAATCTTTTCCTAACTATATGAAAGCAGATATTCTGTGGACTATGCCACCACCAGAGTATGCCCAAATGCCTGATATCCGATCTCCCAGAGCATTAGTCCTCCCAACAGCCAGCATTCCAAGTGAAGCAAGTGGTTGTCCCTCAACCAAGCCTGAGCTTATCCTCTCTTCCATGTTCTTCCTTAAGACCAATTTCTGTTCTTCCCTCAGTCTTCCTATTTTTCCTACCTGCTCTTTTCTTTTCCTCACTGCTTCCAGTCTTATTTGCAAGTAGTCTTAACTCATAACCACTTCAGTGATTATTAATTTTCAGTTTTTAGCATTCATAGTTTTATAACTAAGAAACAGGAACTATTTTCACAGGCCCTAGCCTTCCTTCCTCATCTTTCACTGCTTTGCTATGTTTTATTTGATGCAAAGTATACTCGAAGGTAGAGATGATTTTTTTTAAGTACCTAAAGTATCTTGTATTTATAAGATACTCAAATGTCTTTCTCTTATTCACCACTGTTGAGAAAAGCTGAATCAAAGTGGGTAAGAAAAGACAAGGAAAGAAATGACAGTAGTAAAAATAACCACAAACCTGCAGCATAAAACATGCCTGAGAACTACTGGCATAAAATTCACTTTAATATCATACACACTGAAACTTCTATTTCTAGCTATCATGGAGTAGCCAGGGAAAAAATTTACTTTTCCGCCTTAGACAGCTTGAAAATCAAACAATATGAAACAATAGTTTTTAGAGACTGAATAGAAGGCACAAAACTATAATCCTTGAAAGAAGGAAACGACAAGATGTTGTTTTACAATTGTCCCAGTTTTCTGACTAAAGGCAGTTCCCAGTCTGCTATAAAGTATGGGTGAACCCCCACCTTAACCAGGTGGTCTCCACAAATAGAGAGTAGGATTTGGGAAAAGTTGAGACTGCTAAAATTTGTGAGGCTGAGTATTGGGGGAAAAGAGTTACATAGAAAACTCCAGAGATCTGCAGAATGGTCTTCCCAAGTACTTGGCCAAAGTCTGATCAACACATGCATAAGAGATAATGAGATGGTGCAAATAAGTATTGAAAAGCAATAGGCCTGGCTCAGCACCCATAGCACAGTGGTTATGGCACCAGCCACATACACTGATGCTGGCATGTTCAAACCTAGCCCGGGCCAGCTAAAAACAACGACAACTGTAACCACACACACACACAAACACAAAAGCTGGGTGTTGTGGTGGGTGCCTGTAGTCCCAGCTACATGGGAGGCTGAGGCAAGAGATCGCTTAAGTCCAAGTGTTTGAAGTTGCTGTGAGCTATGACACCACAGCACTCTCATACTGAGGGTGACATACTGAGACTCTGTCTCACACACACACACACACACAAAAAGGGTGGTGCCTGTGGCTTAGTGGGTAGGGCACCAGCCCCATATACCGAGGGTGGTGGGTTTGAACCCAGCCCCGGCCAAACTGCAACAAAAAATAGCCTCGCGTTGTGGCAGGAACCTGTAGGCCCCACTACTTGGGAGGCTGAGGCAAGAGAATTGCCTAAGACCAGGAGTTGGAGGTTGCTGTGAGCTGTGACACCACAAGACTCTACCGAGGGCGATAAAATAAAACTCTGTATCAAAAAAAAAACAACAAAAAACCAAACACTGTATATCTTTGGCTTGGTGCCCATAGCTCAATGGTTAGGGTGCTAGTCACATACACCGGAGGGTTTGCAACTGGCACAGGCCTGCTAAAAACAACAACGATGGCTCGGTGCCTGTAGTACAGTATTTATGGTGTTGGCTCTAACACCTAGGCTGGCGGATTCAAAGCCGGCCTAGGCCAGCTAAACAACAACTGCAACAACAACAAAAGAAATAGCTGGGCGTTGCAGGCGCCTGTAGTCCCAGTTACTTGGGAGGCTGAGGCAAGAAAATCGCTTGAGCCCAAGAGTTTGAGGTTGCTGTGAGCTATGATGCCATAGCACTCTACTGAGGGTGACATAATGAGACTGTCTCAAAAAAAAAAAAAGTAAATCAATAAATATATAATAAAATGCAAAAATAAAAAGGTGATCAAACAGATTTCATCAACTTGGATAAATTTTAAAAGCATTATGCCAAATGAAGGATGCAAAATATAAAAAAATTACATATTCTGTGATTCCATTTCTATTTCTAGAAGCAGCAAAAGGTCTGGTAATAGAAACCAGGGATGAGGTTGAGGAAGAGGACTAACAGTGGGGTTTGAAAAACTTTTGGAGCGGGCGGCACCTATGGCTCAGTGGGTAGGGCACCCACTGAGGCGGGTTCCCGGCCCTGGCCAAACTGCAACAAAAAAATGGCCGGGCATTGTGGCGGGCGCCTGTAGTCCCAGCTACTTGGGAGGCTGAGGCAAGAGAATTGCCTAGGAGCAGGAGTTGGAGGTTGCTGTGAGCTGTGTGACGCCATGGCACTCTACTGAGGGTGGTAAAGTGAGACTCTGTCTCTACAAAAAAAAACAACACCAAACTTTTGGAGTGACAAAAATATTTTATATTGTTAGCATATAATTTGGTGAGTTTTGGAGTTATAAAAATATCTTTATAACTCTCAGCATATAATTTGGTGAGTTTTATTATATGTAAATTATACCTCAATAAAGCTGATTAAAAAGACATGTATTTATACCTATATATATATATGTATTACTTGTCTTTATATGTCTCTTAGGAAAATCCTTATAGAAACCATAAATTTTTCTCAGTTATTTATAAGTTTGCAACCAATTTCTTCAGGGGTGATTTACGTCAAATACTCTCTTCTCCTTCCCAGGTTAATAGGATGGTGGGGAATGACAGAGCAAACTATACTCATGGCCACACAAGCATTACTGTTTATACATAGGGCATGACATTTCTATTTGTTTATTTTATTTTAATTATTTATTTGTTTTTGAGACAGAGTCTCACTTTGTCACCCCTGGTAGAGTGCTGTGGTGTCACAGATCACAGCAACCTCCAGCTCTTGGGCTTAGGTGATTCTCTTGCCTCAGCTACCCGAATAGCTGGTACTACAGATGCTCACCACAACAAGGCCTGGCTATTTTTTGTTGCAGTTTGACCAGGGCCAGGTTCGAATCTACCACCCTCTGTATATAGGGCTGGCGCCACCCCTCTATTTGTTTATTGAAATTCTAGTATTTCTGTATTAAAAGAAAGAATTTTCTTTTTTAAGACAGAGCCTCAAGCTGTCACCCTGGGTAGAGTGCCGTAGCATCACAGCTCACAGCAGCCTCAAACTCCTGGGCTTAAGCAATTCTCCTGCCTCAGCCTTCCAAGCAGCTGGGACTATAGGCATCCACAACAACGCCTGGCTATTTTTTTTTTTTTTTTTTTTTTATTATTATTATTTTATTATTATTAGATATAAAAAACAAAGCCTGGCTATTTTTTGGTTGCCGCTGTCACTGTTGTTTGACTGGCCCCGGCTGGATTTGAACGTGCCAGCTCAGGTGTATGTGGCTGGCACCTTAGCCACTTGAGCTACAGGCACCGAACCAAGAATTTTCTTTTGAGACAGAGTCTCACTTTGTCACCCTTGTAGGGTGCTGTGGCATATAGCTCACAGTAACCTCAAACTCTTGGGCTTAAGCGATTCTCTTGGCTTAGCCTCCCAAGTATCTGGGACTACAGGTGCCTGCCATAATGCCTATTTTTTGTTGCAGTTGTCACTGTTATTTAGCTGGCCTGGGCTGGGTTCAAACCAGCCAGCCTCAGTGTATGTGGCCGGCACTGTAACCACTGTGCTACAGGAGCCAAGCTGTATTAAAATTTGTAAAACTGCCTGGGTATGGTGGCTCATGCCTGTAATCCTAACATTTTGGGAGGTAGAGAGGCAGGTGGAGTGCCTGAGCTCAGGCATTCAAGACCAGTCTGAGGAAGAGTGAGACTGCACCTCTACTAAAAACAGAAAAACTACCAAGACATTGTGATGGGTACCTGCTGTCCCAGCTATTTGGAAGGCTGAGTCAAAAGGATTGCTTGAGCCCAAGAGTTTGAGGTTGCTATCAGCTATGACACAATGGCACTCAACACCAGGGCAATTGAGGCTCGGTTTAAAAAAAAAAAAAAATTCAAATTAAGTATGAACATATGGATGTAAAAATAATTCTACCTCATCCTGCAGTAAAAACGGAGAACTAGTAAGAAATATGCCATCTGCTTTATGTAAATAATTATACATACATATACATACTTCATACATCTGTCAAGTAGACTCAAAAAAGATATTAGAAGGCTGTGTCTGGTGGCTCATGCCTGTAATCCTAGCACTCTGGGAGGCTGAAGTGGGTGGATTGCCTGACTGAGCTCACAGGTTCGAGACTAGGCTGAGCAAGAGTGAGACCCTGTCTCTAAAGATAGCTGGGCATGTGGTGGGTGCTTGCAGTCCCAGTTACTTGGGAGGCTGAGGGAAGAGAATTGTTGAGCCCAAGAGTTTGAGATCTTCTGAACGCAACCAAGTGAGAGACTCTGTCTCAAAAAAAAAAAATAAATAAATAAATTTTTTTTAGATTTTTATTATCCTTGTATAAGTAAACTGATGCTGGGTATTCAGGAAAAAGCGAACAGACACATGTCTGACAGATGCCAAATTTTCAAGTCCTGGTCTATAGTACAACTCACTGGCAGTATCACCTGAAGTACCATTAGTAGATTTTATTTACAACATACCACATTTAAATTCTATAACCTAAGGCTCATGAGGTAAATGGTGCATTGGGGCAGATTCACTTACTTTAACCATTCCTTGATGGGGTCAAGAGAGGCTACAGGAATGGCATTGATCATCGTAACTTTCTTGCTGTAGTCCTTGTAGACAATTACCATATCAAAGTTCTTCAGGTGAAACTGGACCCGTTCAAAGTGTATCAGTTCTACTTCATCCAATGTCACCACAAAAGGTGGCTGTCAGGGAGGAAGTGGATTATTAGCATGTAATATTTCCCTCAAGCACTAGTATTTTTTATTTTTTTTGAGACAGAGCCTCAAGCTGTTGCCCTGGGTAGAGTGCTGTGACATCATAGCTCACAGCAACCTCCAACTCCTGGGCTTAAGCGATTCTCTTGCCTCAGCCTCCCGAGTAGCTGGGACTACAGGCACCTGCCAGAGTGGCCGGCTATTTTTTGGTTGTAGTTGCCATTGTTGTTTGGCAGGCCTGGGCTGGATTCGAACCCGCCAGCTCTGGTATATGTGGCTGGCGCCTTAGCCACTTGAGCTACAGGTGCTGAGCGCCAAGCACTAGTATTTTAAAATACTTTCAAGATCTAAATCATCAGAAAGAAAAGACAAATAAGCTGTTATTTGGGAAAGACTGAAGTAGTACTACATACTAAGAAGAACCAATGAAAAGATCTGTAAGATCAAAGTATCCTCACAAGGAGAATAAATTCAAGAAAGCTACACAAACTATTTATTTTTATTTATTTATTTGAGACAGAGCCTCACTATGTTGCCCTTGGTAGAGTGCTGCACAGCTTACAGCAACCTCTGACTTTTGGGCTTAAGTGATTCTCTTGCCTCAGCCTCCCAAGTAGCTGGGACTACAGTCGCCTGCCACAATGCCTAGCTATTTTTTTGTTGTTGTTGTTGTTGATGATGTAGTTGTCATTGTTGTTTGGTAGACCTGGGCTGGGTTTGAACCCGCCAGCCCCAGTGTTAGGCCAGTGCCCTAACCACTGAGCTACAGGTGTTGTGCCATGTGCAATGAATGAATTTTTAAGTCTAAAATAAGTAAATATCAAAAATGAAAATCATAGCCAGGCGCAACAGCTCATGCCTGTAATCCTACGGGGAGACAAAGGTTGGGAGGACTGCTTGAGGGCAGGAGTTTGAGACCAACCTGGGCAACAGCGAGACTCCATTTGTATAAAAAATAAACTAGTTGGGTGTGGTGGTACATGCCTGTAGTCCCAGCTACTAAGGGAACAAACAAGGGCAGGAAGACTGATTCACCCTAAGTGGAAGGTTGCAGTGGGCTATGATCACGCCACTGCACAAGAGTGTGAGCAACAGAGCAAAACACTATCTCAAAAGGAGAAAAAAGGAAAAAAAAATCACAGAAATTGGGATCAAAACACCTACCCTCCTTTCTCGCCTCTAAGAATTTTACTAAAAGGAGTTAAATACTGACCCATTCTGTAGCATTGACGAGTGCACTACTAGTGGGCTGCAGGAGGCAGGTACTCCTATAGGGAGCTCCATTAAACCTGGAAAAGAACAGATAAAAAACACATAAAGACTGACCTCATGATGTCAGAAACCGCAGCTGCCACAACAAACTTCTTCCCTTTCTCCATCACAAATATGGCTCTAGCATACTCACTGGAGGTTCATCTCCAAAGGAAGCCTCTCAGTACTAGCCACTCACCCAAATCCTTAAAAGTTTTCAAGTGGAAGTTGATAATGCAAAGATTATTAAGTCATAAGAAAAAAGGATATGACATGTTTAATCATTATTAAAAGAAGAATAATCCATTTTTCTGAAAGGCAGTCCAGGGAAACTTTAGGCCAAAAAGATGATGAGGTATGTTACCCCAAGTCCCTAAAAGGCACTTCGAACTCCAGTTCTTCCTTGGTGAGAGCCTCTACTTTCTCAATGAAATTTTTAAAGGCTGTTTTCAGTTTGTGCCTCATTTCTCGTTCCATCTGTAGAAGACAAAATAGTAACAATAGACATCACATTATTAATTGTACCTCCCTTCAAGAGTCTAAAGTGCTTCTGTAGTCTTTAATTCTCATAATTATGATACCATTATGTACATACACCTTATTTATGGCTGCCACACTATTAACTGTACAGATCAAGCTGTATCTGCAACCTAATTGATATATAAGCCATTACATTATTACATCATCTCAGCAAATACTTGAGTTGTTCTCCACAAACACGTTCAGGAGTTGTTTATAAATTCCTGAGCTCAAATTTAGACATCATCCTACCTCACTACCCAGCAAATACAATAGACCTTCACAGACCTGCTCAGCATAGAGGTCATCTCGATCATGCATATGCTGATGTTTCCCCAGATCTGTGGTTATCTCTCCTACTTCTGTGTAGAACTGCACATCTGTGTGCCGCTTCTTCCCAAACATGATGGCATTCTGGTGGCATAAAGCAGAGAATAAGATAGAAGTCAGGGGCGGCGCCTGTGGCTCAGTGGCTAGAGCGCTGGCCCCATATACCAAGGGTGGCGGGTTCAAACCCAGCCCTGGCTAAACTGCAATGAAAAAATAGCCGGGTGCTAAACTGCAACAAAAAAAATAGCCGGGTGTTATGGCAGGCACCTGTAGTCTCAGCTACTTGGGAAGCTGAGGCAAGAGAATCACCTAAGCCCAGGAGTTGGATGTTGCTGTGAGCTGTGTACGCCATGGCACTCTACCGAAGGTAATAAAGGTAATAAAGTAAGACTCTGTCTATATTAAAAAGGAAAAAAAAAAAAAGATAGAAGTCAGAAGACTTCAGCTACCCAACAGACAAAGAGAAAAGATATAAGAAAACATGAAAATATAAAATTGAGTATGTCGAAAATGGCAGTGATTCAAATTTGCGCTTCCACAGCTATATAAAAAAATAATTAAACCATCCCCTGGTGTCATCATAAATTATGTTTGGGGATATAAAATTACGTACATTTAAAACCTACTTATAGGGACTTTGGAGACTATGTTGGTAATAAATTTTGTCTAAGGCAAAAGTTCTCTATTTTATTTAATTTTACTTTTTTTTTTGTTTTTTTTTAACCAGATCCAAGTCACACGTAGATTGGTCATCACAAAAGTTTTTACACACACAAAAATTAAGAAACACAAACTTTTGTAGCAATTTATGTAAGATAAAATTTTCTGCCTGGCATGTTGACTTACACCTGTAATCCTAGCACTTTGAGAGGCTGAGATGGGTGGACTGCTTGAGCTCAGGAGTTGGAGACCAGCCTAAGACTGAGACCCTGTCTCTAAAAAATGGCTGGGTGTTGTGTTGGGTGTCTGTAGTTCCAGTTACTTGGGAGGCTGAGGCAAGAGAATTACTTGAGTGCAAAGAGTTTCAGGTTGCTGTGAGCTATGACGCGATGGCACTCACCCCAGAGCAACTGAGTGAGACTCTGGTGCCAAAAAAAAAAAAAAAAAAAAAAATTCTATTTTAGAAACAGGAATTTACAGAAGATCTGGAATGTTTGCTGATCATACTATATTGAATCACTGGAACAAACATGTTTATTAGCACCTTTCAGATGTCAGGCACTGTGGATTTTATAAACATTATTTATTTAATCACCATAATAATCATATATGTGATTTTTTTTTTTTTTTTTTTTTGCAGTTTTTGGCCAGGGCTGGACTTGAACCTGCCACCTCTGGCATATGGGGCCGGTGCTCTACTCCTTTGAACCACAGGCACCAAATTTTGCATCTTGCTCCAAGAGCTTTACTAGTTAAGTAGAAAGATATACCTTGAGGTGAAAGTGCAAGACAATAATCATTTCTCCATCACAGGGCTGGAACAAAGCATGCTTGATGTTGTTGTATAGAATATCCACTTTGTCTCCTCGAACAGATGTGAAGCGGAAACCTGGGGAAAAGAATGATTTGAATGGGGTCAGAGGAAACACCAGAAATTGTAGAGCTTTCCTTTCCCTCTACCCATACAGCAACATAACTGGATTCCTCCTCTGATCTATCACTTTTATAACAAATATACCCCTGAAGATAAGGCCCAGGTACATAAGTGATCATCCATACCATTGACATGGGCCTCCAGTGAGCCCTGCATCCTCTTTTGGGCAATGTTTGGGCGAATGTACAGATCTTTCAGTTTGGGATTGCTCCGGTTTAGATTGATTACCAGTGAGTCCTGTTTCACAATGCCCTAAGCAAAGAGAAAATTAACATGAATCCTCATCTATCCTCACGTCTCCCCAAAACACACTCATCCCTCTGTGCAAAGGTGCTTCATCTGTGTTCAGACTCACCTCCTTTTCTTTCTCTTCTGCTTCCCGAGTCTTATAACGTTTTTGTACTTCTTTTATAATTCGAAAAGCATTTTGAAGGTTCAAGGCTGGTACTGTCTGTTCTCCGGGTGCCTTCATATTTGAGGCTCGGTATGTACTACAGAAAAGGGACAGCACTTAAAAAAAGTCTCCTTCTTAGGCCAGGTAACCTAACCTATACCTATTACTGTATTTTATAACTGGTTTAGTATCTCTTAAGAGAAAAACATGCCTCTGAATGGTGAGTGAATGCCTAGAAAGCCAAAACAGAAAACCTCCCTTTCTTTTCTCTTAAATGGAGAATGTTATAAATGGGTAATCCATTGGGGTGAGGGAAATCACATTTTTATTTTCCAAATCTGGAATAATATCCCTAAGTTATCCCATTCCATACCATGAAAGAAAAGAATATGACATACATTTCTTGGGATTTCTTTGGGTTTTTCAACCCCCAAAATTAAAAACAAACAAACAAAAAAAAACAAATGCATTTCCCCACTAAATTCTTGATTTTGTTTTCTTTTGTTGCAGAGTTTCATTCTCTTGTCCAGTTAGACAAGCTCATAGCAACCTCAAACTCCTGGGTTTGAGCAATCTTTCTGCCTCAGCTCCCAAGTAGCTGGGACTACAGAAGTGCAACACTGTGCCCCGCTAGTTTTATTATTTGTTTTTAATTTGAGGATTCTATTGCAAAGTAAGTGTAGTTAAGAGTAAAATATTTCAGGAAGATTCTAAATTAGGGTTGATACTCAAAATAATACAAAGTCAATAAAGTGTCTTAATAAACCATTGAAGAAGGTTTTGCCATTCACGAGGTAGGGGAGAGCATGGCATAGAGAATGAAATGTTTCTGAGTACCATGCCAGACAGGAGGGATTTGGGGATGGTTATTTTGCTGGGGACTCACATTTCTTTGACAAAAGTTGCTTCAGGGTTAGGAAAGATGTTGCCTTCATTCCTGCCCAGAGCACTGCCTGGGCAATAGAAGTTGATGCGCAAGTAAGTATAATCTCCTTCTACAGACATACTTATATTCTGTTGACAGAAAGGAAAAGCATAAACAAACAAATAACCATCCCCCCAAAAATATTAGTAGTTATAAAGATATTAAAATTTAGTTAGGAATCACCAGTTGACTGCTCTTAAGAGTTTAATCTGTAAATCTTAATCTAAATCTTATAAACATGTGTGTATATGTACATAAATGTATATATACAAAGAGAGAAAGAGAGATAGAGCACCCTTTTTTTTTTAAATTATCAAAATGCATCTGGGAGCGGTGGCTCACGCTTGTAATCTCAGCACTTGGGAGGCTGAGCTCATGGGTTCGAGAACGGCCTGAGCCAGAGTGAGACCTTGTTTCAAAAAAACAGCCAGGTGTGTGGTGGGGGCCTATAGTCCCAGCTACCCAGGAGGCTGAGGCAAGAGGAGCGCTTGAGCCCAAGAGTTGGAGGTTGCTGTGAACTATGATGTCACAGCACTCTACAAAGGGCAACAAAGTGAGATTCTGTCTTAAAAAAAAAAAAAAAAAGTGCATTTTACAAAAGAATTCTTCATTTTGTTTTTTGTTGCAGAGTCTCACTCTGTTGTCAAGTCAGCTAAGCTCATGGCAACCTCAAACTCCTGGGTTTGAACAATCTTTCTGCCTCAGCCTCCCAAGTAGCTGGACTACAGGTATACAACACTGTGCCCAGCTAGTTTTTTTAATTTTTTATTTTTTTTAAATTTTTATTTTATTTTATTTTTTTTTGAGAAAGAGTCTTATTTTGTCACCCAGAGTTGAGTGCTATGATGTCAGAGCTCATAGCAACCCTTGGGCTCAAGTGATCCTCTTGCCTCAGCCTCCCGAGTAGCTGGGACTTACAGGCACCTGCCACACCGCTCAGTTACTATTACAGATAGGGTCTCAGTCTTGCTCAGGCTAGTTTCCAACTCCTGAGCTCAAGCAATCTATCCTCCTTGGTCTCCCAGAATGCTAGCATGACAGGCATGAGCCAACATACCTAGCCAGAATCACTAAATTCTATTAGTATCTTTTCCTATGTATACAACTGCTGCTTAAAATCTTTAAGGGAAGAAAGGCAAATTATATTTTTGGGCTAATTTAGTGTTCTCCAAATTGAAAACTGGAAGGGGAATGGTAGCAGGGGATAAGGGAGACAAGGAAGTCAGTAAGGTGTGCTGAAGGACCAGAGTGGAAGAGATGAGGCAGTCAGACAATTTATGTAAGCACAATTTATATTTTAAGAAATTGTATAAATGAAACCTGATGTAATGCATGTTAGTACCTTAATTGTGGCAATATGAAAAGGCGTTGCAATGCCAAACACAGGCATTATTACAGTCTCATATTTTTTATCAATATAGATCTTCATTTCTCGAATATGTGGTTCCTTAGGCATCAGAGATGGGTTTTTATAGGATACATTAGATTTGCGAGCTCTGGAGTGGGATTAAAAAAAAAAATTAAGAAATTTCTCTAGTCAAACATAATCTGAAGACAAATCTTACTGTGCAATGTAAACTCTTACTTCTGAATCTGCTGTTCTCCCTTCTGTTCTGTCAATCGCCTCTTTGCTTCCTCATTGAGTTGAGCGGCCAGTTCTTTCTGATGTGCTCTTCGCTTCTCTTCTGCAGTCATCTCATTCTGGAGAATGGAACACATAAGTTACCAGAACATGTGAACTGTGTGGCACCTGTGGCTCAATCGGTAGGGCGCTGGCTCCATACATGAGAGGGCGGGGTTGAACCCAGCCCCGGCCAAACTGCAACAAAAAAAATAGCCGGGTGTTGTGGCGGATGCCTATAGTCCCAGCTACTTAGGAGGCTGAGGCAAGAGAATCGCCTAAGCCCAGGAGTTGGAGGTTGCTGTGAGCTGTGACGCCACACACTCTACTGAGGGAGATAAAGTGATACACTATCTCCAAAAAACAAACAAAGAAAAAAACATGTGAACTATATGATAGCTATGAGATCAATGTAATTTAAAACAGTTAACTCACTCGTGTTCTTTCTGTGAGTAATGCTGCCCGAGAACCTCTTCCCAAAAGGTCCTCTGCTTCATCTTTTTCCTCCTCCTCTTCTTCCTCATCTTCATTCTGTGGGAAAGTCATAATAAAAAAATTGTTTTCATTTTTTTTTAGCCAGTATTAAATTTCTTCACTGCACTCAATTTCCTATATCACTTCTTTATCTTCTTCCTACCTTTAGAAAAATCCCCACATTCTTCACTTTTTTCTTCACAGAAGTAAGAACAGTGGCTGGGCCATCCTAAAATAAAAAGGAGAAATCAGACATCTAATTTAAAAGCACTTTTACTTTCTAACTTAGTAAAAAGTTGGGCAATCCTTTGAATCTTCTATATATTAAAATCTTTGACAATGAATATAGTTTTTATCTTCCCAATATCTCATCAGAAGGTATAATTTGGGAAATATATATTAGGGTAATAGTTAAGAACACAGGCTTGATTTGAAGCCTGGCACATGTTCTATTTCTGTGACATTTGGCAAGTTATTTAAACTTCTCTGTGCCTTCAGTTTCTTTATCTGTATATGGGGATAAGAAGGGTATTGCCTTCAAAGATTATTCTAAAACTGTTTCAAGATTTTTCAAGGATATTCCAATAATTTTTGTAAGAATATCATCTAGACAGCGTCTCAAAGCTGTTGCCCTTGGTAGAGTGCTGTGGCATCATATCTCACAGCAACTTCCAACTCAGGCTTAAGCAATTCTCTTGCCTCAGTTTTTCATTTTTAGTAGAGATGGGGTCTTGCTTTTGCTCAAGCTGGTCTTGAACTCCTGAGCTCAAGCAATCCACCCACCTCAACCTCTCAGAATATTAGGATTATAGGCATGAGCCATTGCACCTGGCCAGATGAAACACTTTTGTTTGGCCTTCACAAGTCCAATAAAACCAATTACCTATTCCAGAATGTTATTTTATATGCAGATATTATAATTGCTTTCTAGAGTTATACTTTCAATGCATAAACATAAATAAAAGAATTAAAAATATTTATGTAAATATGGAACTAGTACAACATAAAATGCTCATCCTTATTTTTCCCTCAAAAGTTTGGGCAAAAAGTGCACATTATACACGACAAAATATAGTATGTTTCTGATGGTTGTGTAAATGCAAATATATTAAAAATTACTAAAGCCCACATTTTAAGTGAATTATATGGCATATGAATTATAGCTCCATAAAGTTATCATAAAAAAAGTCCCATTATTGGAATTATATGATAAACAGCTTGGTTTAAATCATTCCCTGTACCTGAGCTACATACAATGTCTATTCCTAACTGTATTAGTTAGGCTGTTACATGGATCTCTTCCCTTAGCATTTAACCAAGACAAGACAAAATTATAAGGTTGAAAATGTGCCTCAAAATTAGTTCATGAACAGTCAAGTGTTTAAGAGATAATACATACCTCGTCCACAAGCACTGTGTCACCAATGAACAAGGCATAGGTTTTCTCTTCTGGTTTTTTTCCTTCCTTGTTTGCCAAGTCTGAGAACCCCAAATTGATGCTAAAAACCATCCCTAAAACAATATGGGAATCAGTCTATAGTTGTGAAGGGAGGGAGGTAAGTATGTAAGATTTATAAAGAAAATGAGATAAAGCTAAAAGTAATTACTCAAAAAAGTTATTATCCTACTACATTCACGTAAAACTTACCTTTCTTCAGTTTGTACTGATTTTTACTATTGATTACTAAAGAACCTTCACGGAATTCAATTCCCATCCCAAATCTGAAAAGAGACAGAAATATTAGCAACAGGCTAAGCTCTCTAACATGGACAAAGAACAAAATATTTCAATTTTAAAGGTAAGACAGGCCAACAGGATGAAGAGATTGACTCCTGCTGACTAAGTCAGTTAAGAGGATTCAAAGTTATGGTCTTTGGCCTCTCAACTTTGTATAAATAACTGGATTAAGAGAGGTAAGTTTTAGTGAAATGTTATAGATATGTGAGACAGTATGGGTCAATGTTGTCTTGTCCAGAGAAGTCCACAAAGAAAACCATTCATTTAAAGAGATGCCTAGAGTTTTATTCCTCAAATGTCTTTTGTTCTGTGACATGTTATTAGGTATTTCTGGGTGTTCAGTAGCAAACACTTTTGAGAAACACTGTATTAAAAAAAAAACAAACCAAACTTAAAACATTAGGACATCTCAGAGTATTTATTATGCAATTATGAGCAGAAAGAGGAAATACAATATGCAGCATTTCCTAATATTTATAATTTAATCCTGGAATACTATTTTTTTTTTTTTTTTGGTGACAGACGTTCACTCTTTTTATCCCAGCTAGAGTGTAGTGGTATTATCATAGCTCACTCCAACCTCAAACTTCTGGTCTTAAGCAGTCCTCCTGCCTCACCTTCCCAAAGTGCTAGGATTCAGGCTTGAGTCACTGCACCTGGCCATGAAACACCACATTGGTCTAGAAAAATCTCCACCCCATACATCTGGAAGAAGAACTTAAATCTGTCTCACTTTATCTGATAAACACCATGTGTTTGGCACACAGTTAAGTGTGACAGTTCATAATGTTGGCTGAATCAAGTGGTCTAAGAATATAAGACCGACAATGAGTCATGAAAATTGACTGAGTGACAATGCACAGCATACCCCAGGTTTTTGGTAATTTTGTTTAGCAGCTCTGGCTTCTGCTTTTTAACCACATCCATAACAGCATTGTACACGTCACATATCTTCACACCTAATAACAAGACAGAAAGGAGATATGAAAGTATCTTTCAAGATAAAAACAAAAATATTATTTAATCAAATTTTTGTTCATCTATTAACTCCCCTAAAGCAGCATTTCTCAAGTGTAAGATAAGAAATGCAGAGTGTCAGGCACTAGATATTTGCATTTTTTGTTTTTAGACAGTCTCTGTTGCCTAGGCTAGAGTGCTGTGGCCTCATCTTACTTAGCTCAAGGAAACCTCAAACTCCTGAGCTACAGCCTCTCAAGTAGTTGGGACTACTCCATGATACCTGGCAAACTTCTATTTTGTGTCATGAGTATTGGAGACAGGGTCTCACTCTTGGTCAAGCTGGTCTTGAACTCAAGTGATCCTCCCACCTTGGCCTCCCAGAGTGTTAAGATTTACAGGTGTGAGCCACTGCACCCAGCCTGATATTTTCTTTCTTTTTCTTTTTTTTTTTTTTTTGAGACAGAGCCTCAAGCTATCACCCTGGGTGGAGTGCCATGGCATCACAGCTCACAGCAACCTCCAAGTCCTGGTCTCCAGCGATTCTCCTGACTCCGCCTCCCAAGTAGCTGGGACCACAGGCACCCGCCACAATGCCCGGCTGTTTTTTTTTGGTTGCAGCCTTCATTGTTGTTTGGTGGGCCTGGGCTGGATTCAAACTCACCAGCTCAGGTGTGTGTGGCTGGCACCTTAGGCCGCTTGAGCCACAGGCGCCAAGCCCACTTATGTCGTCTTTTATATTTATTCCCGCTGTTACTTTTATTCCTTGTGTGGAGTTCAGTTGCTGCCTAGTATGCTTTATTCCAGCCAGAAGAAGCCCTTTTGTATTTCGTCCTGTATCACAGGTCTGCTAGCTGCAAAGTCTTTATTTTTATATGACTGGGATGTCTTTTTTTTGAAAGGCATTTGTGCTGGATATAGGATTCTTGGCTGAAAGGTTTCTCTTCTTTTCAGCACTTCAAATATCTTTAGGCCTGCATGGTTCGGATGAGAAATTGGCTACTATCCTAGTTGAGGCGCCTGGCATACGGCGGGCTGCTTCTGTCTTGCTGCTTTCAAGATTTTCTTTTTGTCTTCTGACAGTTCAGGAATAATGTGTCAGTGTAGAACTTTTGGATTTTATTCCCTTTGGAGTTGAGTTGAAAGTGTAGATATTTAGGACAAGCCGAAGCAAAGCACTTTTCTGCCCTACTCACACACCCAGAGCAGCCCAGAAGTGTTTCTCCACACACTCGCTGATGCTACTGTGGCAGCTCTGGTTGTCCTCTGATTCAGCTTGTTCCTGACACTGTCTACCTGGGAATGGGGGTGGATCCCACAGGTTCAGGGCTCAGTCCTGGAAGACTGCACCAGCTTCAGATGCCAGTGGCAACTCATGGACTGTCACCATACATCTGACTGGCTGTAAGTTGCGGCCCCATGACTTCCTACTTAGGATTTGACTAATTTGCTGGCACAAGTTGCAGAACTCAGGAAAACACATCACCTATGTTGGCCCATTTATTAAAAAGGGCATCACAGACAAAGAGCGAGGTGGACAAAATGTCCAGGGCAAGGTGTGTGGCAGGGAGGGAAAGAGGGCTGCAGTGCTTCCATCTCTAGACCTCCACAGGCTCAACTCTGGAAGCCCTCTGAACCCAGTCCTTTTGGGTTTTTATGGAGGTTTCATAACACGGACATGACTGATTGGTTATGTCATAGGTCATTGGTGGTCAACTCAACCTTCAGCCCTTCTTACCTCCAACCCCACCCCAAAGTTGGGAGCTGCTGAAAGTACCAGCCCTCTAATGCTGCCTTGGTCTTTCTGGCAATTGGCCCCCATCATGAAGCTTTTATTTAAGCATACAAATGACACTTAGGTTACTCTGGAGATTCCAAAGTTTTTCTGAGCTGGAAAGAGGAAGACCAAATATTTGAGGTCAGACAATTAAGTTCACAAACTCATCCTAGAGAAAGTGCTACTACATACTTCATTGCTGGTATCACTATGGTCACCTTCAAAGTGCTCCCCTTGGCCACCTGGTGACCATAGTGATATTCAGCCATGTGGTAGGTACATAGCAGTTTTCCCAGTATGAGTTTGAAAACTTAATTGTTAGACCTCATACGATGACAGCTCTGATGGTCATTCATTCCAGAAAAAGAGCTCCAGAATTCCTGTGAAGAGTGGATTAGGTGCAGATGCCTATTTACAGCTTCCTAAGGGGAGGGTGACCATAGTGATGCTCAGCAGTGAGGGATACAGCATGGTTTCTAGGATGAGTTCTCAGACCTAACTGTCCAGTGTTGTACATGTATGTCTCACAATATCACAGCAGACTAATGTTTTTCATCAAGTTTAGGAAGTTTTCAGCCATTGTTTCCTTGAATAATCCTCCTGCTGCTTTTCCTTCTCTGAGCCTCCTGTTATGTGTGTGGGGCACTTGATGATGTCTCAAGGTCTTTGAGACTATTCATTTTTCTTTATTCTGTTTTTTTTTTTTTTTTCCTATTCCTGAGGCTGGAAGCTTTCAATTAACCTATCTTAAAATGTACTGACTCTCCTGCCTGCTGAAATATTTTACTGAGCACTTCTAGTGAATTTTTCATTTTGGCTGTACTTTTTAAACCCAAGATTTGTCTAGAAAGCCTACTGTCTAGACTTCTCCAGGTACAGTTTCTGTTGATTTTTTCTGTTTATGGTCCATGCCTTTTTGTTTCTTTGTATTCCTTTTAATTTTTTGTTGATAACTGGACATTTTCAATATTAAAATGTGGCAAGGCTGGAAATTGGGTTCTCTTTGAGATCTTCCCGCTGCAGGAGGCCACTACATGCAGGGCTCATGCCTTCTCAGGTCTTCTTGGCCATGTGAGTGGCCTTCTACAGTCCCAGGGGGATGTTGGAGGTTTTCAGACTCTTTTTACCCTGGCTGCCGTCCATTGCTGCAGGCCACAACCAGGACTGGAGCCTGTGAACCCCAATCTGCTAGAAGACCGCAGAGCAGAAGTGCTCCACGGTGCTGCTGCTTTAGATCAGTCCTGGTGGGCTGTGCAGTGCCAGGACAGGGTGCTGGCATCACATGACCTTCGCTGTCCCTTGCCAGCTGTCCTGGTAGAAGGATAACAAGGTCATTACACTGCTGCCCAGAGTCCTCCTCCTTAGGATCTTTGTGGTGGGAGTGCACCGCTGGTCTGAGCGATGTTAATGGATTTGCTTCTCCTTGCAGACCTCGCCACTCCAGAGCTACGTGCACTGACGCCTTGGCCAGGAAGTGCGCAGTCATGGACGCAGACGACGAGGCAGTCCTGAACCTCATTGCCGAGTGCGAGTGGGACTTAAGCAATCCTCCTGGGAGCACAAGCTCAGGCCAGAAGGAGCGTGAGGCTGATATGCAGGGTTCCCAAGGTGTGCTGCTCAGCCGTGGGGGAGGGCCAGCGGGGCTAGGGTGTTCATAGTCATTTGGCTGCAGCCTGCACGGTAGTGCTTTCTACAAGACCTGCCTTTAAGGACAGGATATTCGTGAAGTCTTTGTGCACATTTAAATGCCAGTAATTTGGACTATAGAAATTACTACTATATATAAAAGGAAAAGTTAATGTATTCAAGTTGAGCATAGTCATACTGCATGGTTGTTTAAATTTTATTCTTAGATCACAGGAAAAGGCAAAACATCTAAAGCAAACAGGAAAGTCAAGTGTCCTGTGGTGAGTGTGGCTACTGTCTACGTCAGCTACAGGGGTGACAGGGTAGCTTTTAGGAAACACTGAGCTCAAGCTGCCACACATGGACCTGAGGACCCACCAGGCCGTGGCAAAGACTTTTCATTCCGTGTGACTTCATGTGCTCAGTCAAGGGCCTCCTCTTCCCACTGGGACCTTGGCTTCATTCATTCCTGCTCCATTATGAGTTTCTGGCCTCAGATCTGCCTGTCAGCTCTGGCTCCCCTCTGGGTGTATCATGGTTTTAATTTGTGTTTCTGTGGAAACTTGTTGAAATCCTGGCCATTTGTTCATTTTTGTGGCACTTCTGTTCACCTCTGCCTATCGCTGTTGAGGGGGGCTGTTTCTCTTCTTGTTACTGAGTTGTAAGAGCTCTTTGTGGCTTTTGAATACTCAGACATAAATACTGCAGATTTCCTCCCATTCTGTGGCTTGCTGTTTCATTTTCTTACCACTGCTTCAAAGACCAGAAATTTTAATTTCAAGTTCAGTTTATTATTATTTTTTTAATAGTTTGGCCATTTTGACCTGTAAAGAGCTCTGGCTCTGCCCTGAGCTCCCATGTCCAGGTGTACAATGTACTTGGTTGAATTCGTTTTTATGTGTTGTGAGTTGGGGGGGTCAAGACCCCCATGTGTGGTTGGCCCTTCTCATCCGCTGGTTTTGCATCCAGAGGTTCAGTCAACTACAGGTGGGAAATATTTGAAATACATTAATACAACAATAAAAAAACCCAAAGTAATACAGTATTAACAACTATTGACATTTTTTTACTTATTTCTATTAAAAAAAATTTTTTTTAATGGGGTCTTACTGTGTTGGCCAGGGTAGATTCTAATTCCTGGGCTCAGGCAATCCTCCCGTCTGGACTGCTGCGTAGCTGGGACTTCAGGGCCTCGTGGTATTACACTGTGTCAGGGCTGTGAGCCCAGATCACAAGCAGATGCTGTGCCTTTCTACGCCAAGGACTTGTGGTGGTGTTGGGGTTCCTGGAACCCATCCCCTGTGGACCCTGAGGGTTGACCCTCTGTCCAGCTCTTCTCATCTAATTACCTTGGCGAGTCTGTGAAAACCGCTTACCTGAGTCTTTTTCTGGACTCTATCTCCCATCTGGGGGTTGCCATGTCATCTTCCTACTGCCTCCCGCTGCCTGGTCTCAGCAGCTTTGTGGTGGACAGCATCAGCCCCCCAGCTCCCTCCCTCCCTCTGGAGCTGTGTGGAGCAACTAAGTCACTCATTCGTCTTTTTCTTACTTGATCAATTTAAGGAAAACACACTTAACAGATATCATACACTATAAGTTGCGTAAAAGGCAATGTTCAGTGAAGTAACACTGTTGGCACGTTCTTTACTAATGTAGAATCTAAGCATCTACCAAGCCCTCCATCCATCCGGCACCAGTGCGGGGACAGTGCTCAGCAGGGCCTGGAGAAGAAGGGCCGCCCCCGAGGTTGCTGTGCTGAGAGGCAGCTCCAAAGACAGCACTGTGGGGAGCTGCCCCTGTCGTGCGGTGCAGTGCCAGGTGCTCACTGCACTTGTGGGCCACATACCCGCCTTACCCCACACTCAGGTAACCACTGCTGCAACCGGGTGCCCAGGGCATGGTGACTCACAAGGAAGTGTGCACCAGCATCTCTGAGGGTCGTTCTGTGCTGTCGGGCAGCAGAAGAAAAAGAAGAGATAGTTATTAAATGGGGCCAAACTGACCCACCCTTTCATCAGGACCACCCTCCCATGCTGAGGGTAGAGCACTGGGACTTCCTACTACCGTCACAGTGCCAATTACATTTCCAACACATGAACTTTGGGGGACACGTTCAATCCATGGCAACACGCAACCCCCATTATTTCCTTTGTAAGCAGCTAAATGTTTCTTTTTGTTTTTTTTTCCATTTTTGTGAGAAAGTATTAATTCATGTAAGATTAGAAAAAGATTTGGAAATTTGAACACCTTGGAGTTAACAAAGATCATTCTGAGTAGGTGGACTGTGGGCGTACTCATTAGGATTCTTAACAGAAGACAACTTGGGCTAATTAAACAGAAGAAGAGTTTGTTAAAAGGATTTTAGGGGAGTCCCAGTCCTCACATAAATGTCTCAACTTTCAGGAGCATTACCTGAGCTTGTCTGGCCAGGTAGCCACTGCCACAGGTCCTCCAGCTTGTCCAAAGCTGCCAGGAACTCAATCGGTTGCCGGCGTGATTAGGTCGATTGAACACACGCAGCCACTTGCCAGTTTTCCACTGCTTTTGTCCTCCTCCTGGGGTCCAGAAGTCCCTTGCTGGCTCCCTGTATCCTCAAAGGGATGATCATAGGCAGATCCCACTTGCCAGAGATGTCTGGAGTCTTGTCTCCCCAGACTCGCCGTGCCCAGTTGCAGGGAAGCTGTTACTCAGCCACCATCTTTAATCCAATTTCCCTATCTAAATGTTTCTTTTAACATTTGCTATTATGAAATTTCTCCTGTTCTCCTTTTAAGTTTGTATTGTGAAACTCTCTGGCATCATCGCAGATGGGTACATCAGATTCTGCAACCCATCTCAGTTTTAGAGTCATAGTCTGTAAGAGCTCAGGTGCTCTCTGTCTGTGCATGTGCACACCCCTGTCCCCCACCCTTCATCTCACACATGCATACACACTTCCTTGTAGATGTACAGGCCAGGTCGTTATAGTAGCTACACTTACAAATCAAAGGTGAGAAAGATTATGTCACATGCGACTGTATGTTGAGAATACCGGGAAGGCTCCTGGCATACATGAACCCAGCACCTCCCAGAGGCTTGTCCACACCATCGGGCGGAGGGAGAATTGTCAGATGGTGACCTGGCCGGGTGACCTGCCAGCCTCCATGGGCCATGTTGTGGCTATCTGGACCTAAGGTTGTGGCTGAGGCCACCCTCGTCCTTTCATTATCCTTCCCTAGACAGGGTCACTGGTGCCCTGTATCCCACACCTCCTGGGGACACAGTTGTCGGCAGAGTTGCAGGGCTATTGTTTTCAGAATTTATCCATCACGTCTCTTTAGAAATGCACAGGTGCTAGTGGTGTTCAGAGCTCTTCACGGAGGTAGTATCCACGTGAGGTAGCCAAGGGAACATGCTTCTGAGAGGCTGTCCCAACGGAGCAGGAGGCTTCCTGTCTGCTTCTTGCAGAAGCCTGCCTTCATGCCTCATGTGGGTGCCATTATGCCCTTCCCTCCCTTCCTCCTCACTTGACCGTCCATATGCAGGTGCACAGGTGTGTGTGCGCTCTCCTGTGTATATGTATGTGCGGTACTCGTGTGCCTGTGTGTACATATGTGCACGTGTGCCTGTGCTTGCCAGTGGGTGCGCATATGTATCTACATGGATGTGGCACATGCACACCTTCTAACAGTTGTGATACTGGACACTGAGCCCAGAGAATTTGGTGTAACGAGGGCATGATCCTTGATGTTACAGATTCAGTGGACGTTGAGGACTCTGCCTCATCTTCGCAGAAATCAAGTTTATCCACACAGAAAGTGCTACGCCCTTTGCCTGTCTGTGAAAAGTACAGAAAACGAAGAATGCCTGGTGGAAGGTTCCAGGAGCCCTCAGACCAGGAACATCTGCGCTGCCTGGAGGTGACTGATGGGCTGTCCAGCACCAAGGAGGATCTTAGTAGACAGAATGGCTCAGAGAGCAGGAGCGAGAGGACCCTCTCATCAGGCACTGGAGGACAGCGGTGTCAGGGTGTGGCTGATGCCAGGGAGGTGAGCAGAGGGCAGGGGCAGCAGCAACTGTCCCACTGTCAGTGTGGCTCAGTGGTGTCAGGGTGTGGCAGATGCCAGGGAGGTGAGCAGAGGGCAGGGGCGGCAGCAACTGTCCCAGTGTCTGTGTGGCTCAGTGGTGTCAGGGTGTGGCTGATGCCAGGGAGGTGAGCAGAGATCAGGGATGGCAGCAACTGTCCCAGTGTCTGTGTGGCTCAGTGGTGTCAGGGTGTGGCTGATGCCGGGGAGGTGAGCAGAGGGCAGGGGCGGCAGCAACTATCCCAGTGTCTGTGTGGCTCAGTGGTGTCAGGGTGTGGCTGATGCCGGGGAGGTGAGCAGAGGGCAGGGGCGGCAGCAACTGTCCCAGTGTCAGTGTGGCTCAGTGGTGTCAGGGTGTGGCTGATGCCAGGGAGGTGAGCAGAGATCAGGGATGGCAGCAACTGTCCCAGTGTCT
>CAUYPK010035311.1:0-35853 GCA_963574355.1 Loris lydekkerianus | reverse complement strand
CTGTGGCATCACAGCTCACAGCAACCTCAAATCTTGGGCTGAAGTGATTCTCTTGCCTTGGTCTCCCGAGTAGCTGGGATTACAGGTGTCTGCCACAACATCCAGCTATTTTTAGGGGAGGGGTCTCGCTCTTGCTCAGGCCCCAAACCTGTGAGCTCAGGCAATCCACCCACCTTGGCCTCCCAGAGTGCTAGGATTATAGGCGTGAGCCACGGCATCTAGCCTGTTAATGTTCCTTCTGTGACTTTCCTGATTAATCAGAGGTTAGCTAATGACTGGACAGAGATTTCCTTAAATGCCTTGAACCAATTAGGCTTTGACAAGAGGCTCTGTGTGCTTGTTGGCCTGCCTTTAACATTCGGCAGGTTACAATGTTGCTTTAGCCTTCACTTCCTGACTTTACAGGACCTCAGGCCAGCCTGGGGTGAGAGATTGGGGCCTTCTTAGGTCTTCCTGTATATGTGCACAGCTCTATGCATTTGTATCACCTTCTAGATACTCAAGAACATGTCAGAGCTTTTCAAAGCCCCCTATCACATGTCATTGTCCAGCTTTTCCGTTTAAGTTTTGTGGTCAGTTCTCTTTTCCCCAACATCCTAGGCAGCTGGGATATTAAATAGTTGCCACTGATTGTTTCCAACAATGCTCCAGGGAAAGGCTGTAGGCAGTGAGGGAGCTCTGAGTCAGGTCAAATAAAGATGAGCATTGTGAGCTGGGTTTCCAAGGAGCTTCCAGAAAGCTCACGTCATGGCAATTCTCAATGATGCTGTTTTTCTTGAAGGCTCCAAGTTTTCTGCCCTTACTGGCTGCTAGGCCTTTGGTTTTCACAGTCACAGTAGTTGCAGTTCTGTTCATTTTCTTTTCTTTTCTTTCTTTCTTTCTTTTTTTTTATTGAGACAGAGCTTCAAACTCTCACCCTGGGTAGAATGCTGTGGCATCAGAGCTCACAGCAACCTCCAACTCCTGGGCTCAAGCAATTTTCTTGCCTCAGCCTCCCAAGTACCTGGGACTACAGGCGCCTGCCACAACACCTGGCTATATTTTTGTTGCAGTTGTCATTGTTGCTTTTGCTGGTCTGGGCTGGGTTTGAACCCGCCAGCCTTAGTGTATGTGGCTGGCGCCCTGCCCACTGAGCTACAGCGCTGCCTCTGTTCATTTGCAAGGCTACTGAGAGGGAGATGGGAATAGGGCAAGTTAAAATGTTACAAAGTCACGGTTCTCATCTAGATCCAATTATATTTCCAGCATAAATGCTCCTTGGATTGTTATAAGCCTTTTGTTAACTCTTGGAGTCTGAAGAAATTGATTTTGATGATTTTTTTTCATTTTGAGTTAGGTTCTTGCTCTGTTACTTGGGCTACAGAGTGCAGTAGTGTTATCATGGCTTACTGCAGCCTCCAACTCCTGGGCCAAAGGAATCCACCCAAATAGCTGGGACTACAGGCACACACCACCACACCTGGCTTCTATTTAATCTATGGTAGAGGACGGATCTCGCTACTGCCTAGGCTGTAGCAAACTCCTGGGCTGAAGGAGTCCTCCCACTTCAGCCTCCTAAAGTGCTACAGGTGCTGTGCCTGGACTGATTTTGATTTTTGTTAACATTTTCATTGCTTTTATGGAGGAGATTTTTAGAGACCAACCACCATTTTGGAAGTGCTCAATTTTTTTTTTTTTTTTTTTTAGAGACAGAGTCTTACTTTATTGCCCTCGGTAGAGTGATATGGCATTACATCTCACAGCAACCTCCAGCCCTTGGGCTTAAATGATTCTCTTGCCTCAGCGTCCCTAGTAGCTGGGACTACAGGCGCCTGCCACAACGCCCGGCTATTTTTTTTTGTTGCAGTTTGGCTTGGGCGGGGTTTGAACCTGCCACCCTTTGTATATGGGGCTGGCGCCTCACCCACTGGCCCCAGGCACCGCTCAGTGCTCAATTTTTTGGTCTATCAGTAAGGTTGGCCCTGAGGAGACACAAAGATAAGATTCTTTTAAAAAAAAAAAAAAAAAAAAAAAAAAGATTCTTTTAGGGCAACCAGAGAAGCTCTTGGGTTTTATGACCATGACTTTAGAGTTTAAAGTCCTGGGCTTGTCATTTTCATCCTATAAATGCCCCTGTGTACTCAGCTGCAGCCATTCCAAGCCACAGTCCTTATAGTTATCATCATTATAATAATTATAAAAATGGCCACTTGGTCCCCAAAGCACTTACTGCATTCATTATGCATTTTGTCAATAACTTGATTAACTGTGATGGTATCCCATGCCATGGATTCCTAGCACCCCACTTCCCACTGGCAAAATTGTCAGCGGTGCTTTCAAGTTCAAACTAAATTTCTAATTCCCTCTTTGGGAGTCTGTTTTTTAGGGCCCCTCTTGGTACCAATTCTTTCCAGTTGGGAGACAGAAGAAAAAAAATTATTTTTTGAGACCTGAGACCATCTCACTTTGCCAGCCTGGGTAGAGTGTCGTGGCATCATAGCTCACAACAACCTCAAACTCTTGGGCTTAAGTGATCCTCTTGCCTCAGCCTCCCCAATAGTGAGGACTATAGGCACTTGCCACAGCACCCGGCTAGTTTTTCCATTTTTAGTAGAGATAGGGTCTTGCTTTTGTTCAGGCTGGTCTTGAACTCCTGAGCTCAGGCGATACACTTGCCTCAGCCTCCCAGAGTGGTAGAAATACAGGTGTGAACCACCATGCCTGGCCAGAACAAATCTAACTATGACAGAGAGATTTAATGTAACATATTTAAAACCAGGTACTAGACACTTGAAAAAGCAAAGAGGGGATAGTGCCGCATCACAGAGGTAGTAACTGCAAGAAGCAGCAACCACCTCTATGACTGGATTAAAAAGGGGAAAGTTGTTAGCATTATTATAATTTAAGGCTTGGAAGAGAGCCCAAAGGTGTGGCCTTTAACTTGGGAAGGGGCCCTTTCTTGGCTGGTACTGGAGCCTTGAACTCAGAGAATTAACCTCACAGGCCTGGGGATAGAACTTTTAGAGAGAAATGCTGGTGGGCTGGTGGTGCTATCTTTCAGAGGGACTGAGAGGCTGATTCAGGCAGAGTGGACAAACTACAAACTGGAACCAAGTGCCACTACCAGGGTGAGGAAGCACTACCGTAGTGACACTGGCAGGAGCAGGCAGCAAACAGGAAGCAGCAAGATCTTCCTCCTCCTTTATCATTCCAGTCTTCCTCTAGAACGTTCTGTAGGCAGAGCCTAACTGAGAAGCAGATGGCACATAAGGAATGTAGTCTTGGGCGGCGCCTGTGGCTCAAAGGAGGAGGGTGCCAGCCCCATAAGCCGGAGGTGGTGGGTTTGAACCCAGCCCTGGCCAAAAACTGTAAAAGAAAAAAAAAAAAAAAGAAAAGAAAAACAAATGTAGTCTGGCCAGCCACAATGGCCTGTGTCTGTCCAGCTATTTGGGAGGCTGAGGCAGAGAGATGACTTGAGGCCAGGAGTTCAAGACCAGGCTGGGCAACATGGCAAGACCCCATCACTAAAACAAAACAAAACAAACAAACAAAAAAAAAATGTAGCCTGCAGAGTTCTAGCCCCAGTATCGTAGAGGACAATAGGGTTTGTATGAAGCTAAGCTGAGAGAAAATAGCTTAATAACTGACACACTATCACTCGATTTTTTTTCTACAATGATTGATCTATTCAAGTTTTCTCCACCTTCTTAAGCCTATTTTGGATATTTCTTTTGCAATTTCTCTTCTTTAGTGTTGAAAGCAAGAGATAATGACTTAAAAAAAATAACTTAAGTGGCGGTGTCCCTAGTGCAGTGGGTAGGGCGCCGGCCATATACACCGAGGCTGGTGGGCTTGAACCCGGCCCTGGCCAGCTAAAACAACAACGATAACTGCAACAACAACAAAGAAAAGCCAGGCTTTGTGGTGAGCGCCTGTAGTCCCAGCTACTCGGGGGCTGAGGCAAGAGAATTGCTTAAGCTCAAGTGTTTGAGGTTGTTGTGAGCTGTGACTCTACGGCACTCTACTGAGGGCAATAAAGTGAGACTCTGTCTCAAAAAAAAAAAAAAAAGCTTAAGATAGTTTATCACCCGAAAGAAGTCCAGATGTAGGTTGTCCAGGGATGAATAATGTCAGGAACCCAGGCTCCTACTCTGTTGCCCTGTAATTCTCAGCAAATGGTTCTTCATCTCCGTGGTCCGCGACTTTGGTTTGAACTCCAGCCATCATGTCTATTTCCTATCCAGCAGGAAGGGGAAAGAGAAGATGTGGCCCCTCCCTTTAAGGGCACTAGGAGTAGCCCGTTGTAGTCTAGCGCTTAATCACGTGGCCACACTTATCTACGAGGCAGGCTGGGAAGTGTGTTTTGAGCAGCCATAAATTGGGGATTCTATTTTTTTTTTTTGTGACACAGTCTCACTTTGTTGCCTAGGATAGAGTTCTGTGGTGTCAGCTTAGCTCTCAGCAACCTCAAACTCCTGGGTTCATTGATCCCTCTGCCTTGACCTTCCAAGTAGCTGGGACTACAAAGTGCTTGCCATGCCTGGCTGATTATTTCCATTGCTAGTAGAGATTGGGTCTTGTTCAGGCTGGTCTCAAAACTCCTGAGCTGAAGCAATCCTCCCTCCTCAGCCTCCCAGAGTGCTAGAATTACAGGTGTGAGTCACCATGCCCCTTCTGGGGTAGGGTGGGACTGGGGGAGGGGTTCTATTGATAAGAAAAAATGGAGAGTATATATTAGAGGCCACTGCTAGTCTTCGTACACAAGTGTTAGCACCAGGGATCTGCTCTTTTTTTTGAGACAGAGGTTTACTTTCTTGCCCTTGATAGAGTGCCATGGAGTCATGGCTCACAGCAACCTCAAACTCTTGGGCTCAAGCTATCCTCTTGCCTCAGCCTCCTAAGTAGCTGGGACTACAGATGCTTGCCACGATGCCCAGGCAGTTTTTTTAGAGACAGGGTCTTCCTCTTGCTCAGGTTGGTCTGGAACTTGTGAGCTCAAGCAATCTACCCATCTCAACCTCCCAGAATGTGAGGATTACAGGTGTGAGCCACCACACTGGGCCTGGGATCTGCCCATTTTTATTTTTTGAAGATAGAGTCTTACTCTATTGCGCAGGCTGGAATGTAGTCCCATGATTATAGCTCACTAGAACACATCCAGCTAATTTTTATTATTTTATTTTTTTTGAGATAGAGCCTCACTCTATTGCCCCAGGCTAGAATGCCATGGGATCATAGCTCACTCAAACTCCTGGGTTCAAGTGATCTTCCTGCCCCAGCCTCCCAAGTAGCTGGGATTACAGGTGTGTGCCACTATGCTCAGCTAATTTTTCTATTTTTAGTAAAGATGGGGTCTCGCTCTTGCTCAGGCTTGTCTCCAACTCCTAAGCTCAAGCAATCTACCCGCCTTGGCCTCCCAGAGTGTTAGGATTACAGGCGTGAGCCACTGCACCTGGCCCAATACTGTCATTCCTATCATTGGACGAGATAAATTTTCCTCTTTTTTTTTCAGAGAGGGTCTTGATACAGGGTCCACACAGACTGGAATGCAGTACAGCCTGATAGTCCTGGGCTCAAGCTGTTTTCCTGCCTCAGTCTCCCGAGCAGCTGGGACAAATGCAGGCCATCACATCCAGCAATATCATTTTGCCAGCCTATCACCATTAGATCGCCATTCTTGTTCTATGGATGGGGAAAATGAGACTCAGAGGTTACTTGCCCAATCACACAGCTAGTAGATGGAGACGGGAGATGGCTTTCTCTAGACTAGTGATTTTCAACTGGTGTGTCAAGAGAATTTTTAAATATCATTAATTTCTAAAGAAATTGAAAGCAGTTTATTTAATTGAAAACATTTAAATATGAGATGTAATATATTCATATAATAATAAATATATGAGAAATATATTTATATATATATATGAGACAGTTTTACTGTGTTGCCCTCAGTAGAGTACCCTGGTGTCACAGTTCACAGCAACATCCAACTCCTGGGTTTAGGCGATTCTCTTGCCTCAGCCTCCCAAGTAGCTGGGACTATGGGCACCCACCACAATGCCCAGCTATTTTTTTGTTGCAGTTGTCGCCGTTTAGCAGGCCCCGGCCAGGGTTGAACCCACCAGCCTCAGTGTATGTGGCGGGCACCCTACTCAACTGAGCTACAGTCGCCGAGCCAGTATATTCTTTTTTTACATCAACATAATCTAAGTGTACATAATCTACATAATTTAAGTGAAAAAGACTGAAAACACTGCTCTAGACCACACTTCCCAGGTAGGCCTGCACCATTTTGTTCAGATGTGAGGCATTTGCAAACCTTGATGTTGTCTGCAAGTTTCTCTCTCCCAGCACCGGCATTTATAGGTTACACTCCTCCAACTGGACTCGCAACACGCCAGTCTTTATATCCTTTTGTTTTGTTTTCGCCTACTCTTCATAGCACCTACTTGTTATGGGCCTGAATCTTGGGGACTGGGTGCTGTTCACTACCCGCAACAGTGCCCAACAAAATGCATTTATTTGTTGACAGCTTCTCATTACATCACTCATTAACAGCAGCATAACAGGACAGAATAGCTTGGAGTTAATCTAGGAAAACCTGCTTCCCAGTACCTAAGTATTGGGAATTGACACAACAGCTTTCACTCTACAAATATGCCTCCTAATTAGCTGTCTTTTGATAATGGAATTGACAGTATTCTAACCTTTTTCACATCCTGATTATCTCTAACTAATCCAAGATATACTATCATCTTGCCTGCTCTAATTTCTTCATTTATTTGCATGTTTACTATGTGACAAGTGCTACCAGTTTTACTAGGCAGAGTGGTAAATAAGAAAAGGCAGATTAAGCTAATGAGATAATCAAGGGCCTGGTAGGCAAAGACAAAAGTTTTAAGCCTTTACATACATTTAAAAACTTGTCTAGCTGTTGTGTTAAAAGACCAGCTGGACAAAGGTAGATGCCGAGAGCTCTTCCTAACTAGATGTCAGTGGCCTGAATTAAGGTGGTGGCATTGCAGAGATTATTTTGGAGATGGAGTAAACAGACCTTGACGCTTTCTGGAGTAGATGGCATTTTATCTGCTGAAATGAAACACTGGCACTTTTAGAACATGTACCAACAGGAGCTGAAGTATATGGAAGCCACACAAATACAAAAGTGGACCTGGAGGAAAAAAAACTTGGAGGCACAGGCTTTGCAGTCATATTTAGATATTACACAAAACAGGGAAAGCCAGCAACAGAGGCCTGAATGGACACAACTGGTTGAACAGTTATGGCTTTTCTCTACATTAACAAGGAGGCTCATGAAATTTTATTTACTTTCAAGGGTACAGACAAGAAGCAAGTTTCATAGTTAAACACAGAAATAATGCAGCAATATAATTACTGGCTTGAGGTTGTTCAGTGTGTCAAGAGCTATCTGGATTACCAGCTATCCAGTTTTCTCCACTCTTCAAGGGTTTGCCATGCTGGCCACCATTAATCCTAATTAGAATGGAAATGAGGTGTATTTACAGAGCAAATATTTTATTCTGAAATGCTAGACTGTAGAATGTTTGCAGTAACCTAAGCTTCAGTTTATAAACAGGTCACGTGCTTTCAACAGGTTTACCTCCAAGTTAACTTTTAAGCAAAACCTTCGGCACTTCAGCTGAAACAAAAGGTTTAAACTATTTTTGTCCTTAGCTAGAACAGAGACTCCTGTTTCGGTTATGCTGAAGGGAAATTCCCTGAACAGAACTGCTCAATCGTATCTGTTAATTGTAGTGCCCCAAATCTATGACATAAACATTTTCAATGCATCACAGTTTAACAAGGTATCAGTTCCACTGGACAAAGTCCACAAAGCAAGGGGTTTTGTAGATTTTTACCACTGTCTCCTCCCGGGCACTACAGTAGGCACAAGCAGTTGAACGTTTTAACAGCTAAGGTTCTGATTAAGAGTTACTACGCTGACAGTGACTGAATACATTTGTAAAGTATCCTTATTCTTTCAGTTCATTAGGAACTGAGACTATAATTCTTAAGGTAAAAGGATCATAAAAACACACTGGAAAAAGAAAATGATTGGATTTGACAGGATTGCTAATTGCCCATAGTTAAATTGGGGGTGGGGAGAAGAGTAGAAGGAAAGGAGCCAGGAAGCCTTTGAAATGAGTTTTTAGGCAAATTATGCCTGGAATTGTGTTCAGATACTAATCCACTGTAATTCAAGTTCTCAGAGGCCAATTATAAATTCATTACTTTGACATCAGAAGTATTCATCATAACATCCAGATTCGACTTAAATCATCTTGCCTCAGCCTGAGTAGCTGGGACTTCAGACACCTGCCACCATACCTTGCTGATTTTTCTATTCTTAACAGAGACAGGGTCTCATTTTCTCTTGCTCAGGCTGGTCTTGAAACACTCCTGAAAGTGATCCACCTGCATTGGCCTTCCAGAATGTCAAGATTACAGACATGAGCCATTGAGTATAGCCTAAAACTATTTTCTTTTTATTTATTTATTTTTTGGTGGAGGACGTGGGCAACAATCCTGTTACTTCTAGCTAAAACTATTTTATTCTATTTTATTTTATTTTATTATTTTTTTTTTGACTTTGTATAGGTATCTTTTTTCTTTTTCTTTTCTTTTTTTTTTTATTATAGATAAAAATATGCCCCATAGATGTGGCCCAACCCATCACACTCCCTCCACCCAAACCTCCCCCCTCCCTTCCCCTTCCTTGGTCCTTTCCTCATAATCTTGTGGTATAGTTGGGTTATAGCCTTCATGTGAAAGCTATAGTTTAGCTTCTTGAGGATTTAAAGTTTTATTGCACTAATAAAATTTTCAGGATTAGCCAGGACTAATTGCGGGTGCAAAATATGAAAACATTTCATAAAATTATAAGCACTTGAGGACAATATCTATATTTTATATAAAAAAAACTAGCAATACTTGAAGTGATTTACACATTAACTTTTTTTAATCTTTCAAGTAGTCACCAAAATTGTGATTATTCTTCTAAGAAAAACAATATTTGTACTTCCAAAGTGCCTAGTAATTCCTCAAGGCACTCCTGATCTGGCATCACTTTCATCAACATCAAAGTTCCAGTGATAAAGTTTAGCACCTATATTTGTATCAAGAGTTACTTTTCTCCCAGCACAATTTGTGCTTATTTCTACTGTCAATATTTTTGAAAACATATAAGCACAAAACAAGGCAATATATTCAAAATGTCCAAAATTAATGAGGTAGCTTATGGCTTTATATGGACCTTTTTGTTGTTGTTGTTAATTCTCAGTTTAAAAGGGGAGCAGAGACACGTTCAAGGTAAGGATCTCTTGACATTTATATATTGCCATGAGTTGATGAAGTCTAGAAAGGGGACCAGAACAGGGGGTGGAAAGGGAGAGAAGGAAAGAAATTAAAATAAGGAATGAGAAATTTATATTTGTTGAATGTCTACCACAAGCTTAATCTTAAATTTGTAATTTTATTATCATTATTTTTTATTAAACCATAACTTGTACATGGAGGCATTTATGGGGTTCAGGGTACTGCTTTGATACAATGTGAAATGCTTACATTGAACTAGGTAACACATCCATCACAATTATACTCATTTATTAATAGTTTTGAAATGTACCATTGCATCATACATCATAGGTGAGGTTCCCCTAAATACCCTCCCTCCTCCCATATTCCCCCTCCCCTTCCCTCTCTCCTCTTCCCTTCTACTTTCTGGACTATAGTTATGTTTTGCCATTCATGTGAGTGTGTAGGTGGTTATATATTGATTTCATAGTAGTATTGAGTACACTGGATACTTTTTTTCCACATTCTTGAGATACTTTACCAAAAAGAATATGTTCCAGCTCCATCTAGGTAAACATAAAAGATGTGAAGTCTCCATCTTTTTTTATGGCTGCATATTCCATGATGTACATATACCACAATTAGTTAATCCATTCATTGGTCAATGGGCACTTAGTCTGTTTCCATGCCTTGGCTATTATAAATTGGGCTGCCATAAACATTCTGATGCAAATGTCCTTGTTGTAAAATAATTTTTGATCATCTGGATATATACCTAGTAGAGGAATTGCGGGATCAAATGGCAGGTCTACTTTTACTTCCTTGAGTGTTCTCCAAACTTTTTTCCAAAAAGATCATATTAACTTACATTTGCACCAGCAGTGTAGAAGCATTCTCTTCTCTCCACATCCACGCCAAAATCTGTAGTTTTAGGATTTTATGATGTGGGCTAATCTTAGTGGAGTTAGATGACATCTCAAAGTGGTTTTGATTTGCATTTCTCTGATGATTAAGGATGATGAGCATTTTTATTTGCCTGTCTTCATCACTGAAGTTTCTGTTCAAATCTCTTGCCCATGTAGAAATGGGGTTATTTATTCTTTTCTTATTGATTGGTTTGAGTTTTCTGTAGATTCTAGTTATCAGACCTTTGTCAGAAGCATAACCTGCAAACATGTTCTCCCATTCTGTAGGCTGTCTGTTTGCTTTACTTCCTGTGCTCTTGACTGGGCAAAATCTTTTTAGTTTGATCAGATCCCAGTAATGTATTTTTGGTGTTGCTTCAATTGCCCCAGGGGGTCCTCCTTATAAAATATTCTCCCAGGCTGATTTCTTCAAGGGTTTTCCTTGCACTCTCTTCCAGTATTTTTATAGTTTCATGTCTTAAGTTTAAATCTTTTATACAGTGAGAATCAATTTTTGTTAATGATGAAAGGTGGGGGTCCAGTTTCAGTCTTCTACAGGTTGCCAGACAGTTCACCCAGCACCATTTGTTAAATAAAGAGTCTTTCCCCACTGAATATTTTTGATAGGCTTGTCAAAGATCAAATGATGATAAGGAGCTGGGTTCATCTCTTGGTTCTCTATTCTGTTCCATACATCTACTTCTCTGATTTTTTGTGAGTACCATGCTGTTTTGATCACTATAGATTGATAGTATAACCTGAAGTCTGGTAACGTGATACTTCCTGCTTTGTTTTTATTTCTGAGTAATATATTTGCTATTTGAGGTTTTTCTGATTCCATAGAAAATGAAGTACTATTCTTTCCTGTTCTTTCCCTTTAAGAGGGATTGCATTAAATATGTAGATTGCTTTAGCAATGTTGATTCTTTCCAGCCATGAGCATGGTATGTTTTTCCATTTGTTAACATCTTCAGCTATTTCTTTTCTCAGTTTCATAATTCTCTTTATAGAGATCTTTCATGTCCTTTGTTAGGTAAATTCCCAGATATTTCATCTTCACTGGCTCTACTGTAAAAGGAATAGGGCTCTTGACTATATATTCAGCTTGACTATTTTGGCATATATAAAAGCTACTGACATGTAAGTATTGACTTTGAATCCTGAGATGCTGCTGTATTCCTTGATCACTTCTGGTTTTGAAGTTGAGTCCCAGGAATTTTCCAGGTGTAGGATCATATCATCAGCTAAGAGTGAGAGTTTGATCTCCTCTGACCCTATTTGGATACCCTTGATCACCTTCTCTTGCCTGATTGCGATGGCTAAAACTTCCATTACTAGGCTGAATAGCAGTGGAGATAGTGGTCATCCTTGCCTCGTTCCTGATCTGAGTGGAAATGTTTTCAATTTGTCACCTGATTCAATATGATATTGGCTGTGGGTTTGCTATAGATAGCCCCTATTAGTTTAAGAAATGTCGCTTCCATGCCTGTTTTCTTAAGTGTTCTGATCATGAAAGGATGCTGGATATTATCAAAGGCTTTTTCTGTGTCAATTGAGAGAATCATATGGCCTTTGTTTTTTATTTTATTGATATGATGTATTATATTTATAGATTTGTGTATGTTGAACCAACCCTGAAACCCTGGAATAAAACCAACTTGATCATGGTGTATAATTTTTTTGAAGTGTTGTTGAATTCTGTTTGCTAAGATCTTATTGAATATTTTTGCATTGATATTCATTAATGATATTGGTCTCTAATTTTCTTCTTTTGTTGGATTCTTTCCTGGTTTGGGGAATCAGGGTGATATTTGCTTCATAGAATGTGTTGGGAAGTATTCCTTCTTTTTCTATGCTATATTTGGAATTTTCATATATTTTTTCTTATTTAATGTTCACCAGAACACCACACATTATATTATTTTCTCACTGTTTAAACTCATTTCAAAATTATGAACATACACTTGTTTCTTGCATATTTCACATGCCATAATTTCCAAAAATAAAGATATGATTTCATTTTTTAAAGTTGGCTTTTGAAAGAGTTAGGCAAAGTCACTTGCCCATTCTTAGTTCACCACTGAAATATGTCTATAATTAGCTGTCTTACTCATCTGCTAAATGGAGAAAGTAAAATGTAAATATAAATATATGTGTGTGTATAGATATGATTAAACAGCAGATAGTAGTATTACGATATTTCAGGATTTAATTATCTTCAAGGCATTTTTGTAGAATAAAAAAAATTTAGAAATAATTTATGAGTTAATGTTGCTACAAGGGGGAAATTACAAGTAAAGAAAGAATGCAAATTATGGTATGATTTCCACTAGTTCTCCATGATTTTACTTAAACTTTGAAAATACAATTTAATGTTTTAACATGTTACTACAACAGTGACATATCAGCTTCAAGGTGGATAAGTTTATTAAATTTCAGATTTTGACTTAGAAATTTTATTTCATTTTTTATGTGATTCTCTCTGAAGTAGTTCTTTTTAAATGTATAACAGTATATTTCACATCTAACAGTCAAATAAGATTTTGTTATGTCTTTAAAAGAAGGAATCGAAGCATTCTTTAATTTTTTTTTATTTTCTACTTTGTATTTATAAGAAAAAAGTTCATTTGATTAAATACACAAGTAAGTTTTGCATTTTTTAATAAGAAAAATAAACTTTGGTCATTTGCAGCCACCAAGTTATTGAGGTCTATGATTTATAGTAACTAGCTTTGCCAAAATAAGCTGTGTTGCCATTTTATGAATTAATAGCAATTAATAAATATAATGTATTTTAAAATATAATTCATTTTGTCAGTACTTACCATATGCCACAGAGTAGACAAAGAATCTTATATACAATATTTGCCCTTAACTTGTACAATGGCCCAATTTCAGAAGTCCATTTTTATATGACAGGGAAACTAAAAACTCAAATGGCTATCTGACCTAGATTGGAGGAAGCAGACTTCTTATACCAGAACCCACAGGATGAGTCATTATACTTCTATAAGAGGTCTCACCAAAATAGGTCCAGTGGATAAAGTGTTGAGTACTAATTCTTACAAAATCTTTTGAAGGCAACTAGTTGCCTGGTAGCTTTAGTTTATGATATCAGAATGAATATGGAAAAGGGAACTAGATTTCAGAAGCTGAAATGTGACACCTTCAATGTGGTGCTTGAAACCAACAGAGGAGAATGAAAGTTGAATTTTGTCCACAAAACTTAACTCTTTACCTGACCTTGTAGTGGGCACCTGTAGTCCCAGCTACTTGGGAGGCTGAGGCAAGAGAATTACGTAAGCCCAAGAGCTGGATGTTGCTGTGAGCTGTGATGCCACAGCACTCTACCAAGGGCAGCATAGTGAGACTCTGTCTAAAAAAAAAGCAAACTTAACTCTTTTGACTAATGCTTAAATCAGGATGCTTGACATGCTTTAGTATCAAAATAATATGGTAGTTGTCAGTCTGGCTCTTTGTTTAATTTTTTTTTTTTTTTTTTTTTAGTTTGACAGTCAAAACAGACAAATTAGTAAGCATAGATATAATCTGAATCGTAGAACTTATTTATTTCTTCAAAATCTTTATGTTTGTGCAAAAGGGAGGTGCCCAAAATATTGCCATGTAGACATTGAAGTCATAGATGCAATGGACATAAAAAACCTGACAAGAATATAATACTTAGCTGAATGATCACTGAACTGTATAAATTCCCAAGCCTCTATTAACCTAAAAATCCACATAGGGACAGGTGTCATCTGATGAAGTCGACACTTTACAGACGTCATCTTTTCAGCTCTAATACAGCATATGGAATGCTATTTAAATCTATCTTGGAATTTCTGTGCTTGGCGGAGATCCCAAAAAAATTTACAAAAGACACTTTGTAGATTTCTGTGCACCCACTGGGAACCCAAATGAAGACATCAGCATCAATTTAACATGAGTGGTGAGTTTGGCAGGGGGTGAGCAAAGGAGATGATTAAACGTGGAAAACAAAGGCCTATCAAAAAGTAAAAATTAAAAGAATCATTTAGTACAAGAAAAATAAAATTGAAGAATAATTTAAGAATGATCTTCACAGATAAGAAGTCTATTTTAGAAATGGTAAAATCTCATTGTTTCCTTTTCCAGTAATAATAGAGCAGAAAGAAATGGAGACAATTTTTAAGCCATAAAAAGAACCAGGAACATTTTAACCTATAATAGTTATATAATATTATTTTTCAGATTTTTAAACAACATAGCCCAAATCTGTTTCTAAATTTCTACAATACCAAGCATGTGGATGCATACATATACTTGTATACATACCTATTATTTTATAAATATAATAAAGGTGGGTAAATATTAAATGATTGCTAATATTATCTTTTCTATGGTTGAGTAGAAACCATGGGCTGCAGGAAAAAGTATTCTGTTCTCCCCTGCTCAATCTCTTTAGTGTGGAAATTCATCATCCCAGGGAGAGTAAAAGGAAAATTATTAATCTAACCCTTGAGTCAGAATAATACCGTATGCTGTTGCACATTGTTTAAGTAGAAAGTTACTTCAGGTCTTAGGTCTTATATAAGTAAACCCGTTAGCAGTAGAAATAACCCTTATTGAGAAGATAGGGGATTGAGAGATCAAACACTGAATTGAAAACCCAGTCTTATTTTTAGGGAGTATGGCTTCTCATATAAAAGATAATTACACTAAAATAAAGGACTTCTCTAAACTAGGTTTCACAATGTACTTTTAAACTAAATATGCAAAATTATTTTATTTCAATGATTTTTTTTTTTAACTTCATTGGCCCTCTGGTTACTCTTTCTTCCCTCAAATCTAATTTCCTCCTTTGAAGGTGGGAGTAATATTTCCTTTTCTATTCACTTCCCACAGTTCTTGTGGGGATTAAATAAGGCACTAATGGGAAAAAACTTTAAAAATTCTAAACTTACAGAAGCACACAGCATTCTTATCATAACTTTATTGGCACTGGAGATGTGAGACCAGCTTCCAGGCTTGTTTGTCGGATATTTCAGAAGAGTTTTGCCAATGTTAGTCATGCTATTCAAACTCCCCAAAGAAAAATAATCAGAAGCTGGTTGCGCAATGCTCAAACTGAAACATTGTAAGAAGTCCTTCACAGTGTTTTAGCTGCAATTTACAGAGCTCTGCCCTGGCTAATATCACAGAAAGTGGAATCCACTGAAGGAAGAACTGCAGACTTGACTAGGATAAAGCAAGAAATGTTACTCCAAAGGCTGAGGAACCAGGAACACATTGAGAGTCTCCTGCTGATGTTTCCATCTAGGTCACTCATTCTGCATCTTAAAGCTCTGATAGAGTTTAACAGGCTCAGCTGAGGTTTACCCAAGGTAACTATAGCAACAAGTGTCCACTGCTAAACTGGGTCACAGGACTTGTCCCTGAGTAAATCTGAACAAAGTAGATTTCATGGCAAAATCTCCAAATACTGGAGGATGTATTCAATAGATTTTAAATGTACCATTTATTATTTATGATAATGAACAATAAATTCTAATATTTAGACATATCTCTAAGTTATATACAGACATAAAAAATAAAGGATTAAGGTGGCGCCTGTGGCTCAAAGGAGTAGGGCGCCGGCCCCATATGCCAGAGGTGGTGGGTTCAAACCCAGCCCCGGCCAAAAACTGCAAAAATAAATGAACAAATAAATAAATAAATAAAGGATTAAAAATGCATTCTTTCTTCTTTCCAGCTACATTCCCTTTAGAAAGCACTGAAGTTTGACACTTTTAAATATCAGTGGAATAGCATTTTCCTCCTTGGCTCTCCAAGTGTGTGTCTGGATCTCAGGTGGCTAATAAACCTGTATATTTGGTTTTACCCTTAAAATAATTAATAAATTAATGAACCTTCTATATGATTAGTCTATATGTGCCCTTTTGATCCTAATCAGTGTCTATCAAAATGTCCTTGCATTTATTTTTGGCAATGCTGTCCTAATTCTAATAAAAATCTGTTTAAAAATACATGACAGAGTGCTAACCTGACTGTCTGAAGGACTATATGGTTACTTATTTTTATGTAAATATATATTGAGCAAACCAACACTTGCTAGCCCTTAAAGAGCTCAGAGTCTGGTATTGGAGAGAGTAGGGGCATTTTCAACAAAATATTGCTTTGGAAAGAGCATGCACGTGGAAGAGATACCTACTTTTTCTTAAGCAAATCTAGTAATGGCCATCAAATAAGGTAGACTATAATAGTCTATAGTTTCAAGTAGAAGATATTGTGAGCACATCTGTGATATGCTAAACTAAGTAGCAGTGATAAGGTGAAACCTAATTCCCCTTGGGTGTTTTATATAGATGAATACAGTGGTTAAAATGGTGCTAGGCAATACTCCCCACTTCTGTACTTTACTATGGTCAAAGATTATTTCTAACAGTTGAAGATGGGCACTTCATCCAGAGCACAAATCTCTACACAGTAATTTACGGGTTAAGACTCTGCCAATGCTCTAGTTCTGAGTGTAAGGAAGGTTAAAAATGACAACAAAAGCAAAAATACCTCTCCACCTAACTTTTTGTTCTAGAAATTATGTCTATAATTTCTAATTACATTTCTTTTTTTTCTTCCTTTTTTTATTTTCTCTATACATATGCATGTGTTTATTTGGTTTCCACTTTTTGCCTTCACAAAATTAAAAAGACTTAAAATTTAATAACAATAACAATGTTTAAGATAAGGACTAGAAACAAAAACCTCATAAAGAACGAATGAAGATAAATACATTCAGAAAAGAAATCAGACAGTTGCTGCAATAAAATATTGAGAAATAATAATAACGCTAAAAAGTAACATTCACTTCATCAGTTAAGAATATGTCTATCATAGAATGCTTTGACTCTGAGGTTTCAGTATGGAATCATTAGTTAACTTCTTATTATTTTTTTCCCCAAAGTCTCAAAAAATAGACAACTAATGTTTATAAATAAAAGTAAAAGATAATTTCAAAAAACAGATCATGCCAAATATTACAGACAATAGAAAAAGAAGAAATACTTCAAAATCATACCTAGCATGAATCCTAGGTATTCAACTTTGATATGAGGACAATTAATGACAATTAATGACACGGTAGGACATGGGGTAAGGAGAGAGCAGACAGAGAGAGAAGGCGGGCGGGGGTGAGGGAAAGGAAAAGAAAAAAAAAAAAAGAAAAGAAAATAGTGACTAATTCTCACATAAACTGGATTTAATTTTGACCAAAGTACATTACTTGAACATTAATTTTTAATTCAACTTGTTAATATGTTGCTTAAGATATAGCATCCTCACTTATAAGTGAAGTATGTTTGTAATTTCCCTTTATAATAGCCTATTTCTTCCAATTTTAATATCATGCATATCCAGATGAAGTAGAATAATTTCTACTTACATTTCATGGTTGAGAAATGATCATAGGCCCCACAGCCCAGATTTCTTAGTAAAAGCAGCTCTATTCTATGTAAAAGAGATTATAGCATGAGTGATAGCTGGCTATCTTGACCAGAGGCAAAAGTGAATAGAAGGAAGAGAAAGAGAGATAGACAATGTAAAATAGCAGTTGCGAAATTTATAATAAAATATAACAATACTATCACTGACTTTAACAAAAGTGGTAAAGAGTAACTGACACTTTTGGAGACTAAGAATAATTGAAACAGAGTAAGGAAGAATTTGAGATGCAAATATCTTAGTATTTTAAAGAGGATTTATTTTGGATTTTTTAATTCTAGCACTTTGGGAGGCCAAGGTGGTGGATTGCTTGAGCTCAGGAGTTCGAGACCAGCCTAAGCAAGACTGAGACTCTGTCTCTACTAAAAATAGAAAAACTAGCTGATTGTTGTGGTGGGCACCTGTACTCCCAACTATTTTGGTGGCTAAGACAAGAGATAATTTGAGCCCAAGAGTTTGAAGTTACTGTGAGATACTATGATGCCAGAGGATACTATCCAAGGTGACAAAGCGGGACTCTGTCTGAAAATACAGAAATTAACTAATTAATTAAAAGGATTTACTTTGAAAATTAATTTCTTTTGAGAAATGAATAAGCAATAAAAATCAAGTATATCTATGTACATAGACATCAAAAACTTAATGTGACATGATAAAAAAGGCAAAGATATCTGCAAAATGTGAACATTATACCTATTATGTAAATTAAAGAACAAAATAAATTGCTACATCATGTTATTTGATGAATATGAAGATATTAAAATACAGAATGGAAGAACATGTACTAAATTCTTGACCCTGGTTTTCTCTGGGGATGGAAGTAAAGAAACAGGACTATGGAAGTATATCTAGATTTAACAGTAATATGTTATTTTATTTATTATAAAAGATCAGAATATGTCAAAATGTTAATATTTTTCCACTTCAGATCATGAGTATAAGATTGTTGAAGGTAGTGTTTTCCAATGAAAACAAGAACTAAACTTATTTTAATCCTTCTATTAGGAAAGAAAGAGATTTAATGCCCACATTTAGTGCATTTTTAGTGCTTACGAGGTTGTATCATTTAGCTAGGTTTACATTGTGATATGAGAGCTGATGGAATAACCTTCTATGAGGTAAAAAACTTTGAACAATATTACTAACTATAATTTGTGTTGGGTATTTAGGAAGAGAATTATCAATCAGGGGTGCAATGTCTGACTAGATTTAGTATAATTAGACTCTCCCTTCTAGCCTATCTCAAAGACGTCAGAGAAAAAAAGATTAAGTAACTCCTCATACAGTTCTTGGGAAGATAAATGAGAGAGCAGTTGTTATTATCCAGAAAGTAAATCAAAAAGGTGAGTATTTATCTGGGTGATTTCTTTCTTTGTCTGACAGACCAGCTGCATTCTGGAGTAGCCTCAGAAACAGAAATTCCAACTCACCTTTCTTTTCCTCCATATTCTTCCAACATGGTCCATAAAACAAAAACTCTGACTTTAGAAAAGTGAGTGGAAAAGCGTCTCCCTTTCTCTGTGTCCTCTCTTGGTCTACGGCTGGACAGCTGCTTATCTCGTTGGTGACACGGTGATTAGGCTGTACCTGTTGGGATTAATCAGAGGACTGACAAGAAAACATCCTCATGCCATGCTCTGATGTGCAGAGGGGACAAGGACAGGGAGCCAGCACCAGCAAGTGTCATGAGAATTTGAGACATCCAGGACAAGCTTCCAAACCTAATGTGCATGATGCAATGGTACATTTCAAAACTACTAAGAAAAGAGTATAATTGTGATGGATGTGTTAATCAGTGCAATGTAAGCATTTCACATTGTATATCAAATCAGTACACTGAACCCCGTAAATACATCAATATACACAGTTATGATTTAATAGAAATAAAAAAATAAAATAAATAAAACAAAACCTGAAAAATATATATAAAAAAGAAGTATGCTTTTGGTCACACAAAATAATCACAAACCACTAAAGTTCCTTGGACTCTGGAAAGCCATATTCTCAGACTCAGAGGATTTTTTGTGTGCCTCTCTGTTACATAACAAAACCAGACTGCGAAGGAAACCAAGATAACATAAAAGAAACCGGGGGACAACCATCAGTCGGTACATTTTTTTAAAACAATTTTGACAAAGAAATGCAGACTGCACCTATCTGCTGACTGTAGTAAGAAACTGCGTTGATCAGTAGTTGCTCCGCTTAGTTAGGTTGCCAAGTTGGGTCAGCATCATGACTGCAGACATCCCAGCAAGTGCAAGGTTGTAACTGATGACCGGAAGGTTCCCCTGTGCTTGTCCACTGTGCTGTGTGGGCGAGTGAGTAGGTACCTCTCTCTCTGTGCTTCATAGCACTATGTCATACACTCAGGGCCAAAGCCTCCTGCCCATGAATTTCCTCTGTGACCAAGAAGATAGGACAGGTTGATGAAAAGGGATTTACTAGCTTGTAGATTTCAGAAGACATTCAAGAAGCATTCTTTAATTCTGTTTATAAGCAAACTAGATGAATAATTAATCTCCATATCGTTTTCCTATATTTATTATAATTAAGATCCCCAAAGGGAGAAGGTTTGAAGGAGGTTTCCTCGAAGCCCAGCAGCACTCTGTCACTGTCCATTATGTCTCTTTCTTTAGAAGAGCAGGAATGAATTATACAGCAAAATGTTGCCCCTGAGTTGAGTGATACGGATTTTATTCCCAGCATCTTTATTAATTTGCTGTGGAATGCAGCGAGTAGCTCTTTCTTTCTTTCTTTTTCTTTTTTTTTCTCTAATCCTCATTTTTGTCACAATTATGTTAGGAAGACTGGCCTAAGTAACCCTGTAATATTTTTCTAAGATTAGTCTAGTGACTATGCACATCAGAATCACAGGGAGGACAAGATGGAGTGCTACAATTGGGGCCAGGGGATCTGGAGATTTTACAAATCTCCAGATCACTTTTGCCCATTTGTGTTTGAAAACCATGGTTAAGATTCCATTATTTGTGAGAATTTGCTTTATTTTCTTGTCCCCCCCTTACTCATAGCCTTTATCTCTTTCCTTGCACAATAGTCTTTTTAATTTTATCAGTATCACATTAGTATCAAACAATGAGGATTAAAGGGGTCTTTTTAAAATATGATGTATTGGGAGTCTAATATGAAAACCACTCAGGTTGATCAACAGCTAAGATATTTTGATGTCTCTCTGTATGCTATCTTCTGCCTAAGTTATTTTCATATATGAACTCATTTTATATTCAAAACATCCTCTGATACAGGTTCCATTGTAACTGGACATATGAACAAATTTCAGTTTGTTATACACAAATTGTGTTATAAATTCCTCTCTCTCTCATGTTTTAGATTCTCAGGCCAGTAGGGCTTGATGACCTTTCTGAGTTGTTTCCCTGGAATGAAGAATTTCTGGAAGACAAAAGAGTAGAGATAAGTAGAGTTACTCCAGTAAGAATAAAAGAGTAACTAGACCTAGGCTGAAATTCACTTGCAATTTCAATAACATCATTATTATTATTATCATTTTATTGATTGGAAAATGGAGGAACAGAGAGAATAACTTCTCCTAGGTTACACAGCTAGAATGCACTGAACTCAAATTTACAGCTCCTTCTGTTAAACACCACTCCATATCCCTTCATTAGGAATGTGTTGCCATCACAGTCTTCACAATTCTCACAATTTACATGGTATTGACTCTTTCTGTAGGTAGACTAATGTCTGTCACTAAGCCATATTGAGTGACAGGGTGTGAGAATATTTTCTTAAAACATGGACACACTCTTCTAACTCATCATCTTCCTACAACAATAACATGGGTGGGGGGCACTTGCCCATACACGCTATGGGTGTTGCAAAATTTAAAGCATTTGGCTTTGGGTGGCGCCTGTGGCTCAGTGAGTAGGGTGCCGGCCCCATATATCGAGGGTGGCAGGTTCAAACCCAGCCCTGGCCAAACTGCAGCAACAACAACAAAAAAATAGACAGGTGTTGTGGTGAGCATCTATGGTCCCAGCTCCTTGGGAGGCTGAGGCAAGAGAATTGCCTCAGCCCAAGAGCTGGAGGTTGCTGTGAGCTGTAATGCCACAGCAGTCTACTGAGGGCAACAAAGTAAGACTCTGTCTCTAAAAAAAAAAAGGGGGCAGGGAATAAAACATTTGGTTTACACCTAACTTCTAGTGTTTCACCTGAGTGGACTACAGAAATATATTCCATTCACCGTAGCTCCTTGGGATGAAAGTATGGAAAATAACCATGTGCTTCCATAGACTCACACCAGTTGAGGCTTCCTCCCAATAATTCATGTTTCTGAAATGACCTCTCCTAAGATCATTCTATTTGAAAGAAGTTTGAATGACATTTGCAATTTTGTCAAATGTAAAGCTGTGTGACATTTAAATGTTGCCCATCATGTAAATGGTAAGAAAGTAAAATGAAAGCTAATCCAACTGAAACAATAAAGAAATCGCCTCATCTTAGTGAGGTAACGTTATAGACTTTTGTTAACAGATGATAATGGCCTATGTGGGTAATATGTATTTTGAGGAACCCCTGTTATAGCAATGGAAATCTGTTTCTCTAGAGGTGACTGGTTTTTACGTTCCAGTCACAGGTTCTCAATGTACAAAAACCTTCAGCACACTAAGATGGAGACATACCCTTGGGATGACATTATTGTTTTTTTCATTTGCAAGTAAACAGTTCAAGAAAAGCTACTTTTTATGCTGAAATACAGCACCCGTAGATAAAAGTGAATTAACCACAAACTTGGAGTTAGAGCTTAATGAATAATTACAAAGTGAAGGATGTAATCAACCACAGATAAAGGATGCTGCCAGGAATGTAGGATTGTGGAGGTTCCTAGTTTTCATAATAACCATCTCCTTCCTCTCCCTAAGAATTGCCACTATTCTGATGTTTACGCAGAATACAAATGCCTACATACAGTAACTAAGTAACTGCGCTGAACAGTTTGATAAGAATATTTCAGATTGTATATGAAACCCACACATTGTACCCCTTGATTGCACTAATGTACACAGCTATGATTTAACAATAAAAATAAATAAATTAAAAAAAATAATGCGATGGTTTAGTTTTGCCTAAACCAGTATCTTTTTTGTTCAGTATTTTTTTTTTTTTCTTTTTTTTTTTTATTGTTGGGGATTCATTGAGGGTACAAAGAATCAGGTTACACTGATTGCTTGAGTCAGATAAAGACCCTCCCATAATGGTGTTCCACCCCCAAAAGGTGCACCATCCCCTGTGATTCCCCTCCCCCTTCCTTCTTCCCTTTCTCTGCTATCCCCATAAATCAATGATATACTAGAACTAAGAGGTATTGATGTCTCACTTCATTTACTTAATGTTATATTTGTGGGATTCATCCATTTGTTGCATGTAATCATAGTTTGTTTGCTTCCGTTCGTATATGAAATTCTTTGCTATGAATAGTTCCCAATGTATTTATCCAGTCTCCGATTATAGACCATTTTGATATTTGCTATTTTGGAGCTATTAGTAATACTGCTGCTAAATACATTTTTGAACACGTCTTTTGGTATGCTTGAGTTTGCATTTCTGTTGGAATATACACCATATGTATCATCAATATAAGTAAATAGTACCAAAAGTTTCAGTCACACCTGTAGTTTATGAGAACTCCTACTGCTACTCACTCTCAAAAATACATGAGGTAATCTATTTTTAAATTCTGAATTAATTTAAGCATGGTAACTGTATGTACTGGCATCATGTTAACTTTAATTTGCATTTACCCACATATTAATTACTGGGGATCTGGATGATTTAGAGGGGAAGTATGTGATCAAATTTCTCAGCCATTTTTCCATTTGACTGTTTCTTTTTTCTTTTCAAACTTACATGTTGTGGACATAATTATCTTTATCTTAAGTTTTGCAAATTTATTCTGCTACTCTAATGCCTATGTTTTTCACTGGCATAATTTTTTTTTTTTTTTTATAAATAGAAGTTCTTAGTTTTAATATAGTTAGAATTAAAAAAAATTTTTTTCTCCATAGTTAGTACTTGAAATATTTTATTTAAGAAATATTTCCCTAAAGTGAGATAATTATACTAAAATATTTCAAAAGCTTTGCATTTTTCCTTTCACATTTACATTTTTATGTATATATATACATATATTTGTATACATATATATATATACAAATATATATATATTTGTATACATGTATACAAATGTATATATGTATATACAAATATGCATATATTTGTATATATGTATGTATTTATGTGTATATGTCTAGTATCCGTTTATTTGCTGGGTTGTGTCTCTTTATCTCACTAACTTTTAGAAGTTCTTTACACATTTGGGACACAAGCACTGTTCAAGATACATATAAGTATCTTCTGCTCTATGCTTGACTTTTTTTACTCATTTTTTCTGATGAACAGAAGTCCCTAATCTTGTGTCTAATTTATCTTTTTCTCTTAACTTTAAGTTAGCACTTTTAATTTCTTATTAAAAACAGCATGCATTATTGCCCAAAGTGATTTTCCGATGGTCTCTTCTAAAATTGTTATCTTTTATGTTTCTCTGTAATTCATCTAGCATTTATCTTTATGTGTGGTCTGAGGTAAACATTTTTCTCAAAAGAACTTTTTAAATTACTTTGTATAAAAAACAACTAAAATGATAAGTAAGCATTCAGGGAGTGGGGGAATCTTCATAGGTTCCTTAAAGGAAATTTTTATGATAAATCTGGCACCACAAAAACCAACAATAAAGGAAATTAGCAAAAACAAAATTACAAAGAAAGTCAATGAATAAATACTAAATTGGAGGGGGAAATTTTGCATGAATGATTTGGGTTTTTTATATTTAATAGCATCTACAAATCAACAAAAATACCAATTATCTAATATAATTTGTTAAGGTACAGATGAAGCTTCTGTAAACAATACCAAAATAACAATAGCTAAAATAAGACAGCTTTTCAAGCTAGGGGTTTGTTTTTGTCTCATAACATGGTATATGTATAATCTAGCCTTATATTATTGTGTGTCCTTCCTAAAAGTGCAATTTCTATACATGACTTAAAGTTGTGTTCTATCTCTCTTCATTTTGCACAAATCTCATTCAATATTAAAGAGAAAAGACATATCTTTTAAAAATACAGCTGCAAGATTAAACACATATTTCTTCTCATGTCCTTTCACTAAGAACTTAGCCATGGACCCATATGGGATGTTTGAGAGTAGTTCTTAAATAGATAACAAAGAGGAACATGAATATTGATGCTACTAGAATTCTTTTTGTCTAGAGAAAGAGATATAAAACATTTCATAGAAATTAGATCTTAAACATAGTAAAATGCAAAAATTAATTTAAGAATAATGTAAATTTTGGGCGGCGCCTGTGGCTCAGTGAGTAGGGCGCCAACCCCATTTGCGGAGAGTGGCGGGTTCAAACCTAGCCCAGGCCAAAATGCAACAACAAAAAAAATAGCCAGGCATTGTGGCAGGTGCCTATAGTCCCAGCTGCTCGGGAGGCTGAGGCAAGAGAATCACATAAGCCCAAGAGTTAGAGGTTGCTGTGAGCCGTATGACGTCATGGCACTTTACCCTAGGGCGGTTCAGTGAGACTCTGTCTCTACAAAAAAAAAAATAATAATAAAATAAAAAATAATGTAAATTTTAACTACAAATGAATACTATTTTAACTAACCATAAGGACAACAAACTAAACGTTTGACTCCATATATTTTAGGCAGGGTGTTGGAAAGATAGATTTTCTATATGTCTGCATACTCTTAGGAGAAACATAAACCAAAATGCTATCTATGACAATTTGACTATTTATAAAAACTTCAAATATTTGTATCTTTTTACCCAGCTATTCCACTCTCAATTGTTTAGCTTCCTCACATCAGAGCAAGATAGCACACGTGTAAGGAAACCCAGGGCAGCATTAGAAGTATAATATGCATGCTTATTAACTGGAGCTGCTTCCAATCAGTTATGTTCCTATGTTCGTGGAATACTACACACCATTAAAAAAGGAATGACAGCTCAATTTAAATTGATATAGGAAAGGATGTTGTTCTATGTAGGAACAGGAACTTGCTTTTTTTTAAAAAAGCAAGGTATAAGTAATATGTAGTGTATAGTACCTTTCTGTGTAAAAAAAAAAAAAAAATGGTGTGCATTTAAATGTGTATGATCTTAAAAAACAAATTAGAAGAGGAATATTTTTTAAAAAACTGTAATAGCAGATGCTTCTGGAGAAAGGAAGTAGGATCTAAGAGCATAATGAGAGAAAAATCTTAGTTTTAATTCCATTTTCCTTTATTCCTTTTGAATTTTTGTATTGTATAAATGTATTACTACTGCAAAGAAAATGAAAACATGCTACACTTAAGACTTTTCAAAGATAAAAAACACACTCATTCATGGCAAGATGCACCCAATCATAAAATTAAGTCTAGGATTTAAATGTTATCTAAAACAGGGCTAAAATGTTTAATGTCAACTGAAAATAATGTTATCTCAGGTTAATAGCTACAGCTGCCTTGTAAATACCAATACAAAATAATGGTATTTTTAAAAATGAAATCATGACTGGTATGTGTAAATATTTTTATGTTTCTTCTGAAAAGACACAAGCATATATTTTCTATTACTTAGGCCACAACTTTAAAATATGTATGCTGATAAACTGAGTGGCAAGTATTTGGAAAACCTATATTTTATTCCTTCCCTATGTTGCTACTAATTGCTCTCCAGCTTTGAATGCCTAATGTAATATTTTCAAATTTTAGTATTTTAATCCATGAGTTTTGAAATACACTTACCATCTTTGGTATCTATTGACTTCATGATGGTGGATGAGCAAGTACTTTTTAAAGTGATAAAGAAAATCAAGAAGTAGGCTGGGCATAGTGGCTCACGCCTGTAATCCCAGCACTCTGGGGGGCCGAGACAGGTGGATTGCCTGAGCTCATGAGTTTGAGACCAGGCTGAGCCAGATCAAGACCTCGTCTCTAAAAACAGCTGAGCATTGTGGAGGGCTCCTATAGTACCAGCTACTTAGAAGGATGAGGCAAGAGGACTGCTTAAGCCCAAAAGTTTGAGGTTGCTGTTAGCTGTGACACCATGGCACTCGACCAAAAGTGACAAAGTACGACTCTGTCTCAAAAAAAAAAAAAAAAAGAAAATCAAGAAGTGAAGTGTTCCTCTGAGTGTGTTCATGCCTCTTTGTGACATGAATTTAGGGATGTTATCACAATGACTAAATGTATAAGAAACTGATTTTGCAAGATCTTCATATGTATTTGTGTAACCAAGTAAAAGTTTGAACCATTTGCTGCAAGGCAGTCACTAAGAGGCAAGGTGTTAGGATAAGGAAGCTGACTTATTCAGATGGCCAGCAAACTAAAGATATGGCAGACTAATGTCCCAAAGAGACATCTTAAGCTGATAAGAACTTTAGGCTTCTTTTGATCTTGAGGGTAATGGCAGGGGAAGTTGAGTTGCAAGGGGTAATTAAGGACTGAGACATCTGGATGTGAGTGAGGGTCCAAGGAGGTTGCAGAACTTCTGTGCTTTAGCTTTGGAGGATGAAGGTCAGGCCAGGATGTTTCTAAAAATCTTTAACAAACCATTGTTGAATATGAGTATACTTTTCTTATCTTTCTAGGAATTATTTTTGGGAAACTAATAGTCAATCATTTTCCTTCTAGCCTAGTTATCACATGCAGAACTAGGCAGATCCTTTTAACTTATAATATATTACTGCAGAGGGTCTGAAGCAAAATAGAGCTGGTTAAGTTTCTCTTCCACCACTACATTTATTAGACTGCTAATTTGCTAATTCATACTGGGAGATAGGAATGATGTGTTTCTTCTCACAGGGAAACAAGGGAACTTTCTCAGTGAGCTTCAAATCAGGAAAAAGAAAACTAATGATGATTTAAAGATCATGCGTCAATCTTTGGAACAGAAATACAGCTTATAAATCGAAAGCCCCAGATACCTTTGACAAGGAGCTAGTGCTATTACTAAAAATCTCTTTCTAAATCTCATATTTTTTGCTTCTGTTGGTTATGAGAGTTATTAATACAAATCCTCTAAACAAAACAACTGTTCAAGTTTTGCACAGGACAAATTTCTTCGTTGAGTTGCTAGCAATTCGTTTTTATTTATTGACATCCGTATTCCCTGGACCTCTGAACTTAACTATTTCAACTTTTTCCTATTTTGGCAGCCAAGCCTATGGGTTCTAGGAGCTCCTCACACTGTCACTTCAGTCCCCTACCTCCACTCACCTCAGCACTCAACTATCACATTGCTAACACAGTCCAGTCAATTTCTTTCAGCACCAGCCCATAACAGCATCTGCTAACATACCAAGAAAGATTGTTCTAAGATCATCAGACTATTTTTTAGCCACACTGGAGAAGCTTATATATCCAGTTCTAAATTTAGTGCTTAAAGATAGAGTAGAATCTTAAGAAAAATCTAGAGGGCTTAATATTGCAAAAGAGATTGTAGGATGAATTCTCTAAACCAGGACATTGGGGAGATAAAAGACATAACTGGCCAAATGGGATATATGGTAACTCTATAATTCAACATTTTAGAGAGGGATTTTCAAAGCTTGCCCTTGAATATTTTTATTTTTTAATTCTTTTGTTAGCTTGTTTTTTTTTCCCCCCTCACAACTTACACCAATTGCCATAGCTGCCATGAGGTGATAACTTGCACCTCGACAGCATTACACAGGCACAGAAAAGATACCAGAGGGAAACCATCCAGCAGCCTTTCTATTTTATATATATTAAAATTAAAGTCTCATATCCACTACTGTGCACATAGCAGGTGGCCTGTGAACACTTCACTGAGCCAGAATACAAGCACCTGGACTCCAGATGATACAGTTACCCTGCCAGGCAACTTGGCCAGCAGAAGGTGAGCCCTGGAGCCAGATGGGCTTCTTGACAGTAAGAGCCCATACAATAAATTGGCAAGGGCCTCCACCGCGGGTCCTTGAAAGGACGTCAACATCCTTCAGAAACTGGAGCATCTCACCACCTAAGAAAATCCTGTGATGAACTGCCAAGATTATACCTAATTTGCCTTATCAATTATGCTATTTTGTGTAGATGATTAGTAAAATAGCTTATGTATTTTATCACCTACCAAAGATCTTTGCATATGAAATGTACTAGATATGCTATTACCAGAGAGATTTCAGAGGGGAGCATCAGACTATGAAAAGATTAATATTTCACTCTGTATGTTTGATGTCTCTGGCAAAAGTTTATATAACATGTAGTTGGGCAGAAATTCCCAGTGGGAGAGGTTTCTCGGGTTTTCTTCAGTCCATTCCATCAGTCACTGAGAAGCAAATCAAAGATCCTAAATTAAAAAAAAAAAAAAAAAAAAAAAAAAAAAAAAGTGTGTGCAGGGAGGCATTTTTAATATATTCGGCTTATTCAGTTTTAGTGAAAATGATTTAGCATTTCCTTAACCAAAGTATCACTTCTGCATCTTAAATATCATCTATGTCTATAATCTCAATTCTCAATTTACTTTGATTCCAAGGTAATGGTGCCACCAGATATAATTGGTTCTGTTGTGTATATATATATGGATATATATCTCCATTGCCTCTTTCTACTATCATAAAAATAATAAAAATAAAAATATAAAAATTTTCACCACTATTAAAAATGTACATTGATGTAGGAATCATTTGATCATTGATTCTACCTAATTTGAGCAAAGCAACCCTAACAGATATATATATATATAAAAGATAACATTGGAGTCAAAGAGAAGATAAGGATATGAACACATACATAAAGCACCTATTATATGCTGGATAGTGTATAAGGTAGTTTATGTGAAATGTCTAATTTAATCCTTAAGACAACTCTGAAAGACACATCATATTATCCTCATTTTGAAGCTATTAAAGTTCAATAAGTTTGATTAACTTAGTTGATGGTGTACAATTAGTAAGTAAAAAAGCATGTGCTCAAATCCAGGTTTGGCTTTCAACCCCCTAACTACCAACTGTATAAAGACATCCACCACACTAAACTCTACATATAAAAGATGAAACCACTAGGGAATATCCAAGTCCCATGATCACTTTAAGGTCTCATAGCAAGAAGTTCTTGTCAACTCCCCTAACTCTATAGCAAAAATGTATCCAAACTGATAATTCTCAGTCTTAGCTTAAATAATTTTATGAATCAATTTGTGATTATCTATGTAAATAACAGCATTACGGCCTTCCTTGAACTAATCTCTTTGGTGACCATATGTTTAGAAAGTTACTAACTGTGACCACCTCACTGGAAAATCATTGCACTGTAACATTAACTTTATATCATAACCCTGGTCTTATCTAATAAGCCAATATGTGTTACAGAGAAAGAGTTTTTGATTGCTTAAATTCTCAGTAGATACCAAAGTGATTTTTCTTGGGTCATTATAGTACCTGCGAGGCTATTGTCTGTTTAGGTGCCATCCTTAATCTTAACATAAAATTTTATGATTGATGTAAATTATGTTCTGGATATCTTCACTTTCTAAAAACATTTTTAGGAATGTTACATTGACTTGGTCTTGTAGGAAATAACTTGCATCTTTTACAGCTCATTGTTTTCACTGATATTTTCATACCAAGCAAACTAATGATACGTTATATTCTACCACAAAGCAATAATCATAGAACCGTAGAACTCCAGGTGGCCTTAGAAAGCAATGAGCCCTAACTTCCACTTTATAGTGAAGGAAACAGAGATCAAAAAGGGATAAGTGGTTTGTTCAAGTTTTTGGAACCTAGATCTTTGGTCTTTTCTTTCAGGGGACTTTCCACCAGAATTTAGTTATAAGATCACAATTTGTAATTCTAAAGCAAGGCTGGAAATTCCAATTTTACAGTTTGTGAAAATGCGGTTGCAACCACACTACCATGTCAAAAGCAATGATAAATCCTGGATCCTACACTGAGAGGTTAAAACCTTCCTGACTTCTAAATAGCTATTGACATCGGAAAAACATTTCCGGTGATAATATCTAAAACATACCTTTAGTTGCTTTATTCTTAGTCCTTGAAACACATTAATGGATCAAAAATAAACAATAAAATAGAGAGAGAAAGAATCTATTTGCTATTCTAAAATGAAAGAACAGCATGTTGCCTCTTTCTATGTAAACACAAAACCAAAGCATATACTCAGAGCCTCTGGAAAATACACTATATGGGCCAAGGAACATAACATTGCAAAAAATTTTTAGTAACCATATCTGGCTATCTTTCAGGAGGACAAATGGCTTTTTGATAATAATAGTTCAAGAAATATTTTCTGTAAAAGAAAAATGTTTAATGACATTAAAAGTACAGTCAACTACTAAAGTTGCTTTTGTTTTGCTTTTTTATTTTACTTTACTACATTGCAAACAAACTGTTATGAATTGGAGAAAAATTAGAGCCCTGTAGCTGGATAAAATAGTTAAGCCTCTCATTTTTCTATCATTTTCATCAGTGACTGAATAATCTGAGCAATTTCTTTCTGCATCGAAGTGTCAGTAGTGCAACTCATTCATTTCTTCTAGATTCTAGCTTTCTGTAGTTTTAAGGCATCATCCTATATCTATGATTAAAGCAAAATTGTTTAACAATATAAAGATTTATAAAGCAAAATTATGGGTATACTCAAAACTTTCTTGATACTTGTCCCTTCAAAAGGTGGTACCTACTTCCACGCCTCTTCAGGGCAGGCTATACGTAGGAACTCACTTCTAATAAATAGAATGGGACAGAGGTGACAGACAATCAGTGACAGACAACGTCTAAGAATAAGTCATAAAATAAGTTGGCCTTTTCTCCTGTTCTTTTTCCCTTGGATCACCAGCACTGAGAGAAGTCAGCATCCACACCAGTTCAATGAAGATAGTCATGTGGGAGGAACTGGGGCCTCTGGCCAATATGTAATATTTATTCTCCTTGTTTCATCATTTGTCCATTTGATATTTATTATACATGTACTATATGCAAAAGATTAATTTATTTAAATAACTATGAATGGCATTAAAGGGTTTTAAGCAAGAGAGTAACACAATGTGGATTGGCTATGGAGGAGGGCGATCTTTTTATCAGGTAAATTGGTCAACATCATCATCCTAATTAGACTCCTTCCAAGATTATCATTGCATTTAGAATGAGTCTCAGACTCCTTAAACTGGTTCATATATTCACACATGATCTTACCCCTGCCTGCCCGTCTGACCTCTTTGCCAACAGCTTCATTATCATCTACCAGCAGCCTGTGCCAGCCCTTTTGTTTTCCGTGAACAAGTCAAGCTGCATCCTACACTGGCTCTTCCTTCTCATCTTTCTTCTTCTGTCATTTAGTTACGAGATTAAATGGCTTCTCTTTAAGATGACTCTTCTGATCCCACAATCTCATGAAGATACTCTTTCCTTTTAGATAACTCTGTTCCCATGCTTTTCATAGTGCTTACTGCTGTCAAATAATTTATCTATTTGTTATTTATCTGTCCTTACCTAAATACAAAACTCAGCCTGGTAGTGTACTTATGTATTATGTTTACTACTGTACTCTAAGATTCAAAGAAATAGGTCCAAAAGTACTGCTCAGCAATTATGTGTTTAATGAATTAATTAATGAAAATGAATGCACAGTTGGATAAGAAAAAGAGAGGACTCAAGGATCATTGCTATATTTTTTACATGAGCAAAAGGATGGAAAGTGGTGTCATTTAAACAGACTTAAGATTGAAAAATAAAGAAGTTATAGGGGATAAGGAAGCAGAAACTTTGGCTGACTCGTGTTACATTCCATATTGCTACTGGATATCAAAGTAAAGGTATTGATTTGTCAGGTCATTACCAACTCTGAATCTCAGTAGTAAACCGGACAATGGAATTATAAAAAAAAAATTCCAAACATTTTATGCACCATTTACAAAATCAACAATCACAATTATAACATCATTCATATATATACATATATATATATGGTATATGGCCCACACCCACCCACTGATATTGGTAGGGACTATACATGATCTTAAATTTTATGTTTTTAGGATTAGATTACCTCATCTAATCCTAAAAAATACTGTTTCTATTTCATTTTACAATTTAAGAAACTTAATTATCAAGAGCCTCAATAGCATAAATCAACAAATACAGCTAATAACTTGTGAATCTGTGATTCAAACTCAAGCAGTCTGATTTTGTGATTTAAATTTCTAACATTATTGGAAAAAGAGAATTATAAAGAGAAGTAGGATAAGGAATAAGCCTGGAGTTGCTTTAATATTGGGGATGAATAGTGGAGGAATATCAAGAAAATAAAAAAGCAGAGAAGAAAGGTAGGGGAAAACAAAAACAGAGATTGTGTCTTCTCTGGAACTAAGAGAAAATAATACTTCCAGAATTTATCCTAGAAAAATCTTATTTGTGTCAGACATTTCTGAAATCAGGAAAAGAGGAGGATAGAAAAATGTCCCCTGATTTCAAAATACAGATAGGTGACAGTCATTTTGCACAAAAGCAATCTGTTGTAATGCAGAATGGATGAAAACCCAAAGGAGGTTTAGGCAGTGAGCAGAAAGTAAAGAAGACAAGAGTCAGACTTTTGTACACATCAAAAAATATACACCTTGTGGCCAAGTGGGGTGTATCCTTGCATGCAAGCTTGATTTAACTTATGCAAATCAACCAAGTGATACATTACATCAACAGAATAAAAGGCAGAAATCACAAGGTCATCTTAATTGACATGGTAAAAGCATTCAACAATGTGTAACATTCTTCCTTGATAAAAATTCTCTGAAGTTTGGGTACAGAGGGAAAGACCTTGAACACAATAAATGTCATTTATGAAAACCTCACAGCTAATATTATAATCAATGGGGGGACTGAAAGCTTTTTACTAAGATTTGGTATGAAGCAAGGATGCCCACCCTGACCACCTCTCTTCACCACTGGACTGAAAGTCACACTAGCAATAGCAATTAGATATTTTTAAGAAAATAAAGAAAGCAAGGAAATAAAAGTTGTCAAAATCAGAAAAGAAGTAGAATCATCCCTATTTGCAGATGATATGATCTTATATGTAACAAACGCCAGACTCCACAAAAGGTTGGATAGAACCAGTACACAAACTTAATTTAATAAAGTTAAAGGACACAAAATCAACATACAAATATCAGTAATATTTTTGACACAAATAACAATCTAACAAAATTAAAAAAAAAAATTCTATTCACCTAGCATTAAAGACAATACTTAAGAATAAATTTAACGAGGAGGAGAAATATCTGTACACTAAGAACTATAAAACATTGATGAAAGAAACTGAATAAGACACAGATAAATGTAAGGATGTCCCATGCTTCTTGTAGAAAGGGTTTATATTGTTATAATGCCCCTCAGTACTCAAAGCAATTTGCAGATCAGTGCAATTGCTATCAGAATCCCAATACCATTCTTCACAGAAAGAGAGCAAGTAACTCTAAAATTTATATGGAAGCATAAAAACCACTTAAGAGCCAAAAAGAAAAAAAAAAATTAAGAAGAAAAACACAAAGTTGGAGGCATCACATTTCCTGATTTAAAATTGTATTACAAAGCTATATTAATCAAAATCATACGATTCTGGCTCTACGCCTGTAGCTCAAGTAACTAAGGCACCAGACACATACACCAGAGCTGGCGGGTTCCAATCCAGCCTGGGCCTGCCAAACAGCAATGACAACTACAATGAAAAAATGGCCAGTCATTGTGGTGGGTGCCTGTAGTCCCAGCTACTTGGGAGGCTGAGGCAAGAGAATTGCTCAGTCCCAGGAGTTGGAGGTTGCTGTGAGCTGTGATGTCATGGCACTCTACTACCCAGGATGACAGCTTGAGGCTCTGTCTCAAAAAAAAAAAAAAAAAAAAAAAAAAAAAAAATATATATATATATATATATATATATATATATATATATATGATTCTCTCATAAAAATAGGAACATAGACCAGTGAAACAGATTTGAGAGGCCCAAAATAAATCAAAATATATATGGAAAACTAACTTGACTAGGGTATGAGAAGAAACCATGGGGAGAGGATGATCTCTTTCATAAATGGTGCTTAAAAAGTAGGATTTCCACATTCAAAAGAATAAAAATTTTCCCTGATCCTACACTGTATGCAAAATTCAAAATACATAAAAGATCTAAATGTAAGACCAGAAACTGTAAAACTCCTAGAAGAGACGGCAGGAAAAGCTCCTGCACATGGTCCTTGGCAATGATATTTTGGTGTATCACACCAAAAGAAAGCTCAGGCCACAAAAACATGAATTGGAAAAAACATCTATAAATCTAATATATATTTGATGAGGGGTGACTATCTGATATTTCTAAAGAACATTTATTCAGTCATATGACTGAATGGTAGAAAAATAAATAACATGATTAAAAAATAAACAAAAAGACCTAAATAGACATCTCCTCAAAAAAGACATATAAATTACCAACAGGTATATAAAGAGGTCCTCAACATTACTAATCATTAGGGAAGTGCAAATCAAAACATCTATAAATATTTGTATGGTTTCATGTCTTAGGTTTAAATCTTTTATTCATCTTGAGTCAATTTTGTAAATGGTAAGAGGTGCAGGTCCAGTTTCAGTCTTTTACATGTACTCAATACTAACATGAAGCCACTAGATGAACTAATACACATCCACACAAGAGAAAAACTCAATTCAAGTTGGGGGGAGTGGGAAGGAGGGAGGGGCAGAGGGGAGAGAGAGGATGAGGGAGCGGGATTGGTGAGCTCCCCACCTGATGGACACAATGTAAGTGTAGATGGCACACCTCCTGGGGGTGGGACACAAGCAGACAGGGGCCTTACCTAACAAATGCAAACATTGTAACTTAATCATCTGTACTCTCCTATTAGTCTGAAAAAAGGAAAACCCCGTGGGATGCCACTTGTCACCCATTCTTTTTTTTTTTTTTTTTTTTCAGTGGATATCTTTATTTCCTATAACAAAACCGCCACCTAGTTTTAATGAGAATTTTCCTCTTTACAAAAAAAATAAAGTCCTGTCTCCCTTGGCAAAGACAATAAAAACCCTTTGGAAACTCTAAAATCACTATACAAC
>CAUYPK010035310.1:0-18755 GCA_963574355.1 Loris lydekkerianus | reverse complement strand
AATGCAAATCAAAAATACTTTGAGATATCATCTAACTCCAGTGAGACTAGCCTATATCACAAAATCTCAAGACCAGAGATGTTGGCGTGGATGTGGAGAAAAGGGAACACTTCTGCACTGCTGGTGGGAATGCAAATTAATACATTCCTTTTGGAAAGATATATGAAGAACCTTAGAGATCTAAAAATAGGTCTGCCATTCGATTTGGTAATTCCTCTGCTGGGCATATACCCAGAAGACCAAAAATCACATCAGAACAAAGATATTTGTACCAGAATGTTTATCACAGCCCTATTCATAATTGCTAAGTCATGGAAAAAGCCCAAGTGCCCATTGATCCACGAATGGATTAATAAATTGTGGTGTATGTACACCATGGAATATTATGCAGCCTTAAAGAAAGATGGAGACTTTACCTCTTTCATGTTTACATGGATAGAGCCGGAACATATTCTTCTTAGTAAAGTATCTCAAGAATGGAAGAAAAAGTATCCAATGTACTCAGCCCTACTATGAAACTAATTTATGGCTTTCTCATGAAAGCTATAACCCAGTAATAACCCAAGAATAGGGGGAAGGGAGAAAGGGAGGGGAGGGAGGGGGATGTGGGTGGAGAAGGGTGATTGGTGGGATTACACCTGTGGTGCATCTTACAAGGGTATATGTGAAACTTAGTAAATGTAGAATGTAAATGTCTTAACACAATAACTAAAAAAAATGCCAGGAAGGCTATGTTAACCAATGTGATGAAAATGTGTCAAACGGTCTATAAAACTAGTGTATGATGCCCCATGATTGCATTAATGTGCACAGCTATGATTTAATAATAAAAAAAATTAAAAAAAAAAAAAAAGAAAATGGTTTTTGTGCTGCAGCTGCAAGGCTTTTAAAGAACAGTACACTGAGTAAAATGTTGTTATTCATGTATCTGACTTCTCAGCAATTACATCACAAAGTAGCTGGCAGGTCTTTAAATTTGGGACTCTGCATCCATTCACCTGTTCATCCGTCCATCCACCCATCCATGAACTCATGCAAAAACATTAAGTGCCTGCCATGTTTTAGTGACTATGGGACTACAAAGCTACCTATACCTTTATACTCTCGGGAAGGGTGAGCAACAAGTAAAAAACTAATTATAAAATGAATGAAGAAGACAAGAAAATAATTTTAATATGAGAGATAATGGTATAGCTATAATTTAATTTCATGGGCAAACATTTTGAATGTTTAATTTTTTTCTTCACCATTTGCCTTAGGAATACAAAATGAAGTCTTTGGGAGATGAATTAATAGAAAAAAAGTAATTACAAGCTTAAGCTATAGTCGAGTCTCCCTAATATCTGGATTACTTAAAGTGTAACTATGAGGCAGACTTTTTATTCATAATGGAACTTTTCCTATAGTTAATATCTCTTGGAATTTATAAGAGTTATTTTGCCATTGGGGTGCTCTTAGGTCAGGCTGTCACTATAACAGGATTGTGGTAGAACAAATGGAAAGCTGGGTGTAAAAAACAGAAGAGTTACCGAACTAAGCCTGCCTTTCAGTTGCTTCAGAATTTGGAATGAGGATCACATTCTCCAGGCATTTTATTTAATTCTATAATTTGGAGATATCCCAATTGTTTTTTCTCTGGGTACATTACTCTAGGAGTATAGTTTCCACAGCACACGATATTGGAATATTGTACAAACAATTAAGCTATGGAAAGTTAACTTCTTATTTTTATTTTTATTTTTTTTTTTAATCTGAGACACAATCTCACTTTGTTGCCCTTGATAGAGTGCTGTGGTGTCACAGCTAACAGCAACCTCTAGCTCTTGGGTTTTGCCTCAGCCTCCCAAGTAGCTGGGACTACAGGCACCCACCACAATGCCTGGCTAATTTTTATTGCAGTTTGGCTGGGGCCGGGTTTGAACCCACCAGCTTCAGTATATGGGGCCAGTGTCCTACTCACTGAGCCACAGGTGCCACAAAAAGTCAACTTTTTCTTTAGGAAGGTAGAGATATTTCTACAGCTCTAAGTGCTACATCTTCTATCTTAGAAAATGCCATGTCCGCAGGTTAAGGTCATGGTGAGTGACAAGCTCATAGCTGACATTCATTAAGTGCTCTCTGTGGATGAGTCACTGTGCAGTTCATCAGCTTGTTTCAACATTACTGTCACCCGATTGGTCCAATCTTATGCTTAGTTCATATATTAGGAAATAATAGACTCAGAAAAACTAAGAGATTTGTCCAAAGTCTCCAAACCACGAAATGAGCAGGTATTTGGACTCAAGATTCCCTGGTCTACTGTGTTAGCACTTGAGTTAATGTGTTGTGTGACCCGTGTCCATGGTCCAAACCCGTGGTACAGAGGTGGGCTTGGTGGGAAAAACATAAAATGAAATAGACACCAGCTCAGCTAAACATGCCATCAGATACAAGCTCTAGAATGGTATTACACTAAGCTTCATTTATTTTATTTATTTTTTTGAGACAGAGTCTTACTATGTCACCCTGGGTAGAGTGCTGTAGTGTCACAACTCACAACAACCTTAAATTCTTGGGCTTAAGCAATTCTCTTGCCTCAGCCTTCCAAGTAGCTGGGACTAAACACCTGGCTGTTTTTGTTGTAGTTGTTATTGTTGTTTAGCAGGCCAGGGCTGGGTTCAAACCCACCAGCCCTCGTATATGTGGCTGGAGCTGTAACCACTGTGCTATGGGCACTGAGCCTACTAAGCCTTTCTGAACCTTGGTTTCCTCATCTGTAAAATGGAGATGATAAAATTTATCTCAAAAGATTTTAGGAAGAAATTTTTAAAAAGTATGTAAGTACCAAAGAATCTAGGATGGAAAAATTGCCCTCTTTTTCGTTATTATTATTATTATTATTATTATTATTATTATTATTATTTTCTGTATAAAACAAAACTTGGAGGAATAAGTCTGGATTTGTGAATCAGGAAGTAGGGGGATATTCGCTCATTAGGGAGGCAGAAAAGGCCTTCCTGAGGAACTGGTATTTAACACGAGACGTGGAGGATTGTGGAAGGTAGAGTGAGAGGGTGGGAGTATGCTGTCGCTGGCAGGGGACATGACTGGCAGGTTAGCATGCCAGCCTCCCAGCCTGCTCCATCTGTAAGTGTAGGCAGCCCTGCCCCAGTGCTCCCACCTGCCAGAGCGTGGAAGTCAGAGCTGTTTGAAATGGTGGGACAATATAAGGCATTGTTATTGATGGTACATGGTAATAGCATAGCATAGGAACAGAAGGAAAGGTTCGAATCCCAGATCTGCCCTTTACTAGCCGAGCTGTGGATAATTCACTCAGCTTTTTCACACCTTCCCTCCTCCTCCCTCATGTATAAAATCAGGGCTAGGATGTTCACAGGATGCCAGGAGGAGTCGCAGGATCCTGAGTGCAGGCAGGACTGGCTCTGCAGGCAGCCCGATCCCCACCCTTCCCACCTCACTACCCGGAGACATCTGTGCAAGAACATGACTTTAACTTGCTGCGTTGACCAGGGTCTCTGATGAACAGAGACATTTTCAGTTACACGCACAGAGAAGGAAACTTTCCATCTGTGACTCTTGCTGTTGTTTCTGCATCCAAGCTGGCATTCTTAGCAGGTGCATCACTTTGTGACAGCTGGGGGAAGAGATCAGGAACAGCTAATCTTGCAGGGGTGCTGAAATGGGAAGCCATGTAGGTTTTTGATGTGTAAAACAAGAAACTCCTTATGGGGGCATTACTGTACATGGAGCAAACCTTTGAAATAGTTCTCAAACAGGAATCAGTTTACCATTCTCTCTTTTGTTGGCATTAGCTTGTGTTTGCTCCCCCTGAAAGGAGAGAATTGAGTGTAAATACAAAGTCTCACATCTTTTCTTACCAAGCTGAGTGTCTTCAGCCTATTTTCATTTGGGGCTGGAGGAGGAGGCGCTTTCCATGAACTTTAAAATGAGAACAAATGAAAAAGGTATTGTTTATCTAAGCTGTCCAAGGAAGGGCACTTGGGGAAAGAGTTGCTCTCCTAAAATACCCTTATGAAAGTTATTGATTCATTTCTTTATGGTTCCTTGACACACAAGGACCATTATTTCTGTGCTTGAACTAGAGCTGGGTCAGAGAACCTTGTTTTATGGATTATCTTTTTTAAAAAGCAGACTGGTCAGGAAAATGAACCTCTAGAAATGAAGATATGAAACCCAGTTGAATATTGTGTCCATTTCATTGCTTTGAAGACAAATAGGGGACATGGTTAGTTTTTGAAAATTTTACTGAGTACAAAAAGGTATGGGACTAGCCCTGGAAATTTAGATCAATTGCCTACTGTTACGTATTTGGTAAGTGGTTTTATAATATTTAACTCCTCTTCCTGCAAGCCACTTCAACTCTGAATCCCAGAGTCTATCTCCCTCTCCTTGGCAGGGAAAAACACCATAGCATTTTCTTTTTGTATTACCTTATAAGTAACTTGAAAAGATCAAATAAGGTGTATATTTTTGTTACTGAAAAAATAGAGAATACAGGCACGAATAGAAAAACAAAAAGCCTAGCACGCACATGCAGGAGTGACCACGCTTCAATTGCTAGTTCATGTAATTGCACTTCATGTCTATGCTTATATATAAATAACAGTTTTATCACAAAAAATTAACTTGGAAGCACAGCTTTGGGGGAGCTCTATTCCTTCTTTCTTACTCTTGGTCTAAGAAGCCAAGGGAATTTAAAATGAGATGATTTAATGAATAATTGAAGTAGGGTTATTAGACCATTTAGATGAAAGACAATTTATGTTGATGGCAGGTATACTACTCTTTAGAATACTATAAATAATTTCCTCCCAGAAATTTGAGTACTGATTAGGGATATGTTCATTATTTTTAGCACTAATCAGTGTTTAATAAATATCAAGTAAAATTAAGTTTTCTTTAAGCACCTTGCTATTACTTTTAAGTATTTAGGGATGGAAGCATTGTATTATCTGCAAAAAATTTCAATCATATATTATTAAAAATATTAAAAGCTGCTGAAACAGATCATATTTTGATTGGTGTTAGGTTGGTCATCATCTAATCCTTTAATCTTTGTTCTAATAAAAACTATTTTAAGAATATTTCTTTTGCAGTTTGTGTTAGAGTGGAAGAGAGGATTATCAAGTGACGGAATTGCAATAGTAACATGGAAAATCTGTAAAACGTACTTCACAATGTTATTTCTTTGGATTTTATGGCTTTATCCAAAGTTCTAGCTTTTGGGGAATGCTAGTATCCCAACTTTCATAAAGCAGCTTTATGATACCATAGACATTTATTTGTAAAGATTTAGACCTGAAAAATACATGGCCATCTATCCAGGCCTTGGCAAAGGGCTCGTTTTATTTAAAATTAACCATAAATTATTAACTTTCATGGGGATATTAATATGCAGAGTTCTTTTTTTACAGGGCCAATGACTAGATTAAAAAAAAAACAAAAACGTTTTCTTTAAACATAGCCCGACACTAGTGAAGTAATAACATTCAACATTTGTACTGATATTGTTTAAACATTATTTTTTCAAGCTTTCCAGTGTAAATGGAACGTCTCAGTTCATACAGAGGCAGAGTACGTGCTTATGAAAGTATTCATTCATTAATTCAGCTAACATTCCAGAACTGTGCTAAGTGAAGGGGATACAGAGGAATAAAGTGAGATCTCCTTGCTTGAGGAGTCACGGTCTGATGAGAAAACACATAAGTAAACAAAATCAAGAAGGCTTCCTAGGCCTAGATAGATTTAAACTTTAAATTAATGTAAAGAGGAACTGTGGCTTTATGCATGAAAGTGAAAAACTTACTCCATGTTCTTGGAAGATTCTGCTTAGAGTTCAGTAAGCTATGTTCAGTGATGGAAGACTACTAAAAAGTTGAACGCATTGTTTTTGAACTTGAGAGTCACTGTGAAAATAATTGAGGAGTAGAGAACTTAAGTCTTGTGTAAGATTGTGGCATCTGGAGAGAATGCAGATGGCTGGCCTTTAGAGCAGAGTAAGCTTCAGGGGTTGCACACAAACTGGTGTCGCCAGCTAATCCTGACTTAAAGGAAGGCGTGGGCTGTGCTTAGGCCAGCTTCATGAGATGGAAATTTTCTGTTCCTCAAATAGTCTTAAAACTCAACCTATAGTTCATTTTCTCCTTCTACTGCAGTGTTTTGATCTGTTAAGTCCTAGGGTCAGATGGGAATGTCAAGGTACATATGGGACTATTTTTGCTCTGAAAAAAAGGAAATATTTAAGAGATATTTGCTGAATGCTTGTAACATAATAGAAAGAATTTGGATTAAAAATAAATCACATTTTATGGTCCTTTAATAAGTGCCAGACACTGTTCATATATCTTTTTTCTTTTTGAAAAAACAGGGTCTCATTCTGTCACTCAGACCAGCAAGCAGTAGTGCAATTGTAGTTTACTGCCTCCCTCCAACTTCTGGGCTCAAGTGATCCTTCTGCCTCAGCCTCCTGAGTAGCTGGGACTATAGGTGTGAACCACAACACCTGGCTAATTTATTTTTAAGAGATGAGGTCTTGCTATGTTGCCTAGGCTGGCATCAAACTCTTGGGCTGAACTGATCCTCTGCCTTGGCCTCTCAAAATGTTTGGATTATAGGCATGAACCTCCAAACCTGGCCCATGTATCTTTGAATACAACATCTACTTACATTCTTTTAATAACATTTTATAGATGGAAAACCTGGGGCACAGACACCTTAATAAGTAAGAGGCTCACAGTTAATCAATGGTGTCACCAGGATTTAAACCCAGGCTCTAGGTCTGGAGCCTGAATCTCAAGAGAGCTTTGTGAACTTGGGCAATTCAACCTCATCCTGTTCCCTCATCTGCAAAACTGGAACAATGATGATAATACCAGTTTGATGGTGTTGTCACCAGTATAGGTGCTTTGCATAGCACTGACTCAGAGATGTGTTCCCCAGCATTCCAGAGTGATGGCACAGGTGGAGAAGCCGCTCTCCTGTACCACAGCTGTCCCTACGATCAGTAATTCTGGGCCAAGAGTGGTCAGCATAAGAGAAGTGATCAATAAATGGTGGCTGCTGGCTGTGGGAAGTTGTCATTTTGATTTAATCTATAGCCCCAAACTGAGATTGTTTTCTTGAAATCAGCAGAAAACACATATTACGTTGTGCTTGGAAATGAAATGTATTTTTCCACACCTTCTTGTTGTTGTTTTTTGGCTTTAGAGTAGACCGTAGTTGTCACACTGCTGCCAATTTTGAACTATGTGCTGTGGCAATAAAGAGAAAGAAATTCAGAGGTATTCTAAGCCAGGTTCTGGTAGTCATCTGTTTTGATTCAGAATTTTTATGAATCAGACACTGGGAATGAAATCTCATCTCAGATATATGGTGTATTTCCTAAGTGACTTTAGAGACGTCCTTAGGTTTGAAGCACATCCCTAAGAGGTAATGAATTTAGCATTACCCTAAGAGATAATGAATTTGACTTAAAAGGATGGCTTCAGTTTTTGCTTGGGAACGTTGCAGATATCCGTGTAATCTCTACCACTGTTGCTGTATTAGTCACAGTTCTCTGGAGAAATAGAACATAGATACAAATATGTATATCCACTTGGATATCTCTCTAAGATGAGATTTATTTTAAGGAATTAGTTCATGTGATTGTTGGGACTGGCAGGTCCAACAGCAGGTTAGCAGGCTGGAAACTTGGGTAGAATTTCTATATCTCAGTCTTGAGGCTGAATTCCCTTTTATCCAGGAAACCTCAGTTTTTGCAATTAAGCCTGCTAGCTGATTGGACAAGGCCCCCCGTATCTAAAGAGAGTAATCTTCTTTACTTAAAAGTCAACTGATTGTTCATGTTAACCGCATCTAAAAAATACCTCCACAGTAGTCCTGAGACAAGTGTTTTACCAAACAAGAAGGCACCATAGCCTTGCCAGGGTGGTGCATAAAGTTAACCATCACATTTGGTTTCTGCCAATTTGTATGAGAATGCCTGTTGCTAGCATTCATCAGTTTTCTAGCTCATTCTAACTCTACTTGAGCTCTGGTGTTCTAATGATGCTAGCACGAAGTTAAAAACTTCTTTTACTCTTCTCTAAAGTATTTTAGTAACACTGCAACTGGTTGAGGGAAAAAAGAATCAGAAAGTTTAGAAAGGAAAGGGAAAAAGCCTTCACTAAGCAACTGCTGACCTATTAACTCTTGTTTGTTTAAGGATCTACAGTGCGCTAGGCCAGGCTAGTTTCCAGTTCTGTTGGGGCTTATGGTCTGATGTGGGAAGGCCAACAGAATGTAAATGAGTGTGATAAAGATGACAGTGTGAGCACCAGACTGCCACGTCGTCTGTGCCCCAGTGCACCTAGTACCCAGCAGGGCACATAATAGTCACTCAGTACATCTGAGTTGGTGGATCTCTCTTAAAAAACCCAATACTTATTCAAATTCTTCTTGTTTCTGTTGAGTGTTAGAGTACCGAGTCAATGATTAAGTTCGTGAAATTGTCCTAGAAAAAGTACTACATACTTCGTTGCTGAATATCACTACAGTCACCTCTGAAGTACTCCCCTTGGGAAGCTATGCACCAACGCCTGCGCCTAGATCCTAGCAATTTTGGAACTCTTTTTTCTGGAATGGCTGTAGAGCTGTTGTCCTATGACCTGACAATTAAGTTTGTGAGCTCATCCTAGAAAATGTGCTTTGATGGCTCTGATTGCAGAAAGAGTTCCCAAATTGCTTTGAAGGATGGACTGGGCATTGGCATTGGTGCAAAGTTTCCCAAAGGGAATATTTTAAAGGTGACCATAGTGACATTCCAATAGTGAGCAGTAGTACTTTTTCTAGGATGAGTTTGTGAGCTTAGTTGTCTGATTTTTGTGTGTTGGACAAGTCTAAAGTGCTGATAGTACCTAGTGGCGAATACTGCTTTCAGAGTGCTGGTGAGCGTTAGTCAAAAGTGTAATTTTCCTTTAAACATGCTCTGATGTTTTCTGCTAGTTAATAGCAAAGAATCAGGGCACAGCTTGTCCTCCTGAGGTTTTAGACCAATCGATGGTTTTTACTCTGGATATCGACAGTTCTCTGCCATGTGTCCTTGTCTTTGACTATGTGGGCTGACTGTTGTGAAATGGATTATACTGCTCAGATTGCCTCTTGGGGTTTAATCAGTGCCCAGCCAGAACTGCGTGTGGTATGCCTGTGACTTTCTTTTGTCATCTAATTGTTCAGGACGTGGGGCTATTGATGGCACTGCTTTCGTATGGTAATACATTGAGTGATCAGTTTTTAAATCAGAGTTTATGCTTCTTTGCAGGATGCTGTGATTTGGAAGCCAGATTCATGCCAGAACTGCCGTTGCCATGGTGATATTGTTATCTGCAAACCTGCTGTTTGCAGAAACCCTCATTGTGCCTTTGAGAAGGTATGGTGTCCTAATTGTGCCCTAAATGTACTGTAAAGTCAGTAAAGGGTTGGGTTTTTGCATTGTTCAGTCTTCTGTTTTTGACATTTATCCCAACCTCTAATTGAAAGCTTTGTGAAATGCAGAAGAGAGTTTTAATATATCATATCTAATAATATCCTAACTTCTAGAATTTAACATATTATATGTAATAACATCCTAATTTCCATTTATTGAGCATTTACTCTGGACCAGGCAGCCAGTTAAAGGTTTCACAAATATTATCCCATTTAACATTGTGTAGAGTAAGTGTTTTTATTTTTTTCCTTATAGATGAGGAAAGTGAAACTTGGAGATTTTGAGCAACTTAACTGTGGTCATGTAGTTTATAAACTGCTGCCAGAGATTTTTACCTCTAGTCAGATAGGTGTCAAAGCTACTAATACCAACCACCATAAGGACGAACCATTGAATGGGTTGAAAGTCAGAATTGGCTTCTTGGAGATGATTTTCTAGGGCGATCATTTGGACCTGCCGCTGATTGTATGACTGTGTTACCACAGGGCTCCCTGGAGACAGACGAGTGTTGTCTGGAGAAATCCCCTCGTGTTTGACCAAGTCTGTGACTGACAGTTCCTTCTTCTCCTGTTAAAAATTTTCAGCTTTTTCTGACTATATGTCTCTTCTGTTAGAATAATATTTTTTCTAGGTGCTGACTCTTTACTTTTAAAGTGAATCTATTATATTAAAAAAAAAAAAAAAAGCTTTAAGTTTGAACTTTTCAAGCTCCTTGGACTGATTATTTTCTTTAAAAAGCATTCTGATGATTTCAAAAGCACCATTTATTTTTCTAGATTTATGTCCCCCCCCCCCAATTAATCTTGAGCCTCTATGCTATCTCATGCAAATAAGTTTCCTAACTGAGGCGTGAAGCTGTGCATTGAAGGGGATTCCTCCGTTTCTGTGTGGGCATGTTCCTAAGAAGCTGGGAATACATCAAATACTAGTAAGCTTGATATCATTTTGTTGTGTAGTGTGAGGTGTTCTCTTTTATGAACTAAATACTTACTTCCTAAAACGTCACTGTTTTGCTTGCTGAGTAACTCATGTCTGAGCTGGTGATAGAAAGGCCATGAAAACGATGCCCTCCCCCACTTCATAAGAAATGTTAAGAGACATAAATTATATTTCTAAAAACTAAACATTCTAGATCAGGGACTATGTACAGCCTATAAACTAAGAATAGTTTTTATATTTTTAAATGGTTAAAAAAATCAAGAGTGGTATTTTGTAATATGAAAATTATGTGAAATCCTATCTCAGCCCATTCATAAATACTGTTTTATTGAAATGCAGACCTGCTCATCTGTTTAGGTATCGTCCTTGGCTGCTTTTGCTGCAGTGAAAGCATTGTCCAATTGTGATGAGGACCGTGTGTAACTCCCAAAGGCTGTTTATTATCTGGCCCTTTATAGAAAAAGTTCTGTACCCAACGTGTGATTTTGTACCTTCCTAATTTGCTCTTCTAATTTTTCTCTTCTTACTAAATGATACCTTCATTCTCCTAGTTGCTTTGGCCAAGAAAACTTAGAGGCATCTCTAACTCCTCCCTTTCTCCCACATCCTCCATCCAGAGCGTTGGCAAACCTCCAGCTCTTCCCTCGTGACACAGTGAAGGCCGGAGGCGCCTCCTCTGCTCCCTCTCTGGTGCCTTCCATTATCTGTCTGTTTGCCTGGATTCTCACAGTAGCCCCGTAACTGGTTTCACTGTTTCTATACTCGCCTTTTTCACTGGAGTCTTGATACAGCAGCCCGTGTGATCCTGGTAAAATTGAAATCAGATCCTATCGCTTTTCTCCTTAAGCCTCTCCAGTGGCTTCCAATAGCTTTTCTTCTCACTTAAGGTAACTCCCCACAACACCTTTAAGGGACTTCTGCACTCTCTAATTAATCTTCCACTATTCTTTCCCTTGCTCACTCTGCTTCAGGCACCAAGCCTCCCTGCTGTTCCCTGGATGTGTCTGTCTATATCTGAGAAAGAAGAATTTTAGCAGGAACACCAAAGTGTAAACGCCCTATGACAGAAGTGTGCTGGGTGTGCATAAACAAATGCATGCGTGTGTGTGTGTGTGTGTGTGTGTGTGTGTATGCATATATACACATGAGCCTTTATCCTTTACTTCCTTGAAGTCTTGCCTGAATGCCATTCTGTTTAAAACTGCAAATCTCCACTCCCATCACATATTTTGTGTCCGTCTTTTATACTTCTTTCTTTTTGGCACTAACTACTACCTGACATGCTCTATATGTTACTGTTACTTCTTGTTTACTGTCTCTTTTATTCTCTTTATATCCTCAGCACCTAAACTAGCACCTGACACATGGTAGGGACTCAATAAATATTTCTTTACTGACTGAATGAGAGATGAAGCTAGAAAGTTGGCAAGTTCAAGCTTATGCAGAGCCTTGTTTGCTGCAGTAAACTTGGAATTTCATTTCTAAGATGGTAGGATAAGGCATCAGCGTGGAAAGGTCAGCTTTTCTTTTAGAAAGGTCTTGCTGATTTTTCCAAGATAATGCGTAATATTGGCAATGTGCAGACCATCTGAGCGGCTCTGAGGAGGGTCCAGTGAGAAGGTGAATACCAGGATTGCAGCACGGGCAGTGTAGGGTTCAATAAATGTTTAGGGTATAAATCAGCAGAACTGGATGAAAGTAGGAAGATAAGGGCAAGGAAAAGAAGAAATGACTTCCATAGTTATGCTTTTGACTAGCTGAGTCCCTAGCCAGTGTGAGAATACAGAAGAATGAGGAAAATCAGCCCGTCTAAGGCAGAATGATGATTTCAGTGTGGGGCCCATTAGTTTGAAATGTCCGGGGAGAAGCCAGGTCAGAACGGCAGATGGTTATATGAGTCCAAAGCCCAGAGGAAAAGAGGGGGCTGGAGATCCACTGTCACCGGCATCTAGACAGCACTGCAGACTTGTAGGATGAATGTACTCATCCAAAGTGAGAAAGGGGTATAAGACCAAGGATGGAATTCGGAGAACATAGTCATTTAAGAGGAGGTGAACATAGAGAGGGAAAGTAAGGAGATTAAGAGGACATGGTCAAAGAAGGGAACATTCCCCACGGTCTGGAGAGTGGAGAATTTCCAGAAGGAGTTTATGTTAATGGTGTTGATCACAGTTCAGGGAGTAAGTATTGGAGATTGGAGATGATCCATTGGGTTTGGCGACATGCAGGTCATCGTGGGCCACACTGAGGTTAGTGTTGGTGGCATGGTGGCGGTGGAAACCATACAGTAGAGGTGTGAGGAGTTGATATAAGGTTGTGACAAGAAAGCCAAGTAAAAGCTCCTTTTTCAACAGCTAGAGCAAGAGAGGAAGAGGAGGAGGGGGCAGTAAGTGGGCAGCATTACATCTGCTGTCGAGCCTCCCGGGTGTGGATGTGGTGCCAGTGCTCGCCCTTCCTGCATCCATGACCAGACCATCTGTCTGCTTCTTCCTCAGATGAGCAACTGCTGGGCAGGACCTTATTTTCACACTGCAGCCCCTCACACAGTGCAGTGGCGCCCCCAGCAGGCACTCGTCCAGCATTTGTGGAATGGGCACCCAAAGGAGAGAGAGAGGGTTTTGTTTTGTTTTTTTAGATTCTGATATTAGTGTGAGAGGAAAAGCACATAGCCCAGCCTAGAAAGAGAAGTGTGAGATGTGGGATGAGGGAAAGGGAGACAGAGTAAACAAATTAGACTTGAGTGATTCTGGAGAAGGACAGAGGGTGTGGGAAGAGCTTACTCTGTGGAGACCTTGAGGTTCAGTCGGGAATTACAGGAGAGCGCAGAATGTTAGCAGCTGTCAATGAGGGGAGAGAAGGACTGACCGTGGTCAAGGTAAAGCAGTTGTGGGTGGGGTTAAGGGCCTCTGAGAACAGCAGGCCATGCACCTGAACGGTACCAGGCTGTGTGGTGCACTGATTTTTTTTTAGCAATGTTTACCCATCAAGTATAAAAAAGGATAAGGAAAATTGTGGGATGGATCCAGGATTGGGATTTTTTTTTTTTTTCTTTTTCATTTTGACGAAGAGAAAAACTAGATATGCAGGAAGTGGTGGGTGGGCATTGAGGCTGCCTTGAAGAGGAAAAGGATTTCTGGTTTATGGCAGTGGAGTGTGGGCAGTTAGCCATGGCTAAGGTGAGAATTGCTTGAATTGATGTGGTCAAGGGTGACAAAGATGGGATACTGGAGTGGTCATTTTCATGGATATTGAATTTGTCCAGAATGATGGCTAGACATAGGGTAGGAAAAAACTGAGATCCAGGTGTCAAGTCTTTGGTGAGTGAATATGAGGGAGGGATGAGCAAGTGGGTAAATCATGGCAGGAAGGAAGAAAGAGGTAATCAGAAAGCATGACCTCTAAGGAAAGAGTTTTCTTCTCTGTGAAAGGAGAGGATTGGGCCAGATGATCCCGCCAAAGAAACCTTCCAAGATTGCGCAAGTGTTCACAGAGCTCTGGGGTTCTTTATTTTAAGTAATAAGGTACATAATAGACAGTTGAACTAGCAGGAACCTTTACAAATTATTTATTTATTTATTCATTCATTTATTCAGACAGAGTCTCAAGCTGTCGCCCTTGGTAGAGTGCTGTGGCATCACAGCTCTCAGCAACCTCAAACTCTTAGACTTAAGTAATTCTCTTGCCTCAGCCTCCCAAGTAGCTGGGACAAAAGGCTCCTCCACAATGCCTGGCTATTTTTTGTTGTTGCAGTTGCCATTGTTGTTTAGCAGGCCCAGGCCAGGTTCAAACCCGCCAGCCTCGGTGCATGTGGCCGGGGCCCTACCCACTGAATTATGGGCGCCACCCTTTCACAAGTCATTTAGTCTGTAGACTTTTAGAAGTCATTTAGTCAGCCTTCCTTATTCTGTAGACTGAGGAACAGACTGTCGTAGTTTAGTCACTTGCTGATAGACATGAGCTAGTGAGTGGCTCAGCACACAGGCGCCTTCGGCCCGGCTAATTCCTGCTCCCTGTGTTGCTTTCAGGTTTCCTTTTGTGTCTTCCAGCAGCACGTGTCCTGCTTGCTATTCAGACACACTGTGGTTCACTTAGTGTGCGGCGCGAGCTAATGACCTGCCATCGGAGCCTAAACTAAGTTATCGTTATTGTTAATAATATTGTTAAAATTGGTTTCCTGTCTTTTCTTTTTTTAACTTTTCAAAGCAATTTATGTTTTGATCATGGATTGACTGGAAATAACCTAGTGTCAGTGGCAATTCTGACAGACCTTTTTGATACCTGGCTAGCCATCATTCATTCATCCCGTAAGCACATGTAGTAGATCCTATGCCCTTATCCTGTATCCACGTACAATAGCTGGCTGATTAGGCAGAGAGAGAGACACAGACAGAGACAGAGAAAGAAGACAAAACCATTCAGACTCTTGGATGTTTAACGCAGTCTTAACAGAGCCAGTCTTTTCAAGGATTTTTGAAAAATACATATGCAAAGAGGGCAATGTCGCATAAGGGGACACTGTATTACATGGTAAGGATTTGGCTGCAAACATCAATGCAGGTAATGATATCTACCAAATAAAGTTGTGACAGTTGTGTATGTATCTGTATACCTATATCTATCTGCATCTATGTATTATCTATTCTATATCTATATATCTGTATCTATATCTGTCTGTAGCTATATCTGTATGTATTTATAAAATAAGCTTAGAGTACCTGGCTATTGTAATCACTCAATAAGTGTTCTCTATAATCACCATACTACCATCCTCATTGTTGGTTCCTCTAGGTCCTCAGCAGTTAATTTTGGGCAGCTCCCCTGACATGCACCGATGTCTCTTGCGTGTGCAGCTACTGTCAATGCTGCCCATTGCAAAGCCTGGAGGAGCAGTCAGGCTGTGCGTTCGGGATCAAGTGGTCGGTGGCAAGAACTCTCTGCTTCTCTTTCTCCAAGCGTCCACATGCAATATTCTTTGCTTCTCCTTTAACTTACCACTATTATATCCCACCAGAAGTTCAACAGCTAGATCCAAGTTGAAGACCATTTACTCTTCACCTCCAACCGCCACTTATAAAAAGAGAATATTACATTAAAGAAATGAGCTTTGAGAGCTAAATGTAAAAATTATTATATAAAACAAAGGAAACTAATGGGGGCATAAAATATCCCTTGAAGTCTTCCATTCTAACTGTCTTTCTCCCTCACTCCCTGCTTGCGTGTTAGAATATAAACACTTGAATTATCTTATTTTCTATTCATTTGAAATTCTTAGTGGAGATTAAGCTAAAGTGGTTTCTATTATTATCTCAATGGAAATTAGTCACATGTTTTCTCTTGGGGTTCAGAGGACATGTTTTGGTAAAGTCATTAACATTACATAGTATGTGTAATTGTATAAAATCCCTTATTATATAAATTTTGCCCTTTATTAAGAAAATAAGAATTTGGTGGTCACTGTTATTCATGTATTTATCTGGATTTAGTGGATTTATAGTTGTAGAATCTTAGTCCCATTTCCCATCTATTCTTATGGATGCAATTAAATAAAATTAGACTTCTCTTGTAGGTACTTTTTTTTTTAATTGAAGCAACCAAAATTAACAAAAGAGACATTAACACACTTGCATACACACACATAAGTTTTCTAGTTCTGCTGGCTGAGTTCCTTGTAGACTTTTATCCAGTGGACAAGTCACGATTTCCAGGCTCATGCAGGTTCTCCTACCACTTTGGGTGAAAATCACTCCTTGGCTGCTCTGCCGTATCTCTGGACTGGAGAGGATAATATTAACAGTAGAGGAATAACATGAGCAGAAGGTCTAACAGGGGAATCACTGGGCTTCAAAGACAAACTCGTGCTCTTTGCTCCCTATTTTTCATACCTCTTAGATAAACAGCTTCTTTCACAGTAGCAAAAAGATGTCTAGTTCGCATGTGACACTTCCCCAATCAACCCTGGGGTATCAGGTGGTGGGCCATTCTCTTGGCAATAACAAGAAACACAGCTGCAATTACAGGAACCTTGAAAAACAATATAGATTTTTATTGGAGACAGGAATCCTACCCAGCTCACCACAATACGTATGTGTGATACCACCACACAATGCTGCTTCCTCCCGGAACTTTGTCCTCCAACATCCCGCCCCATGTGCCTTGCTACTCTGCTTCCCAGGGAGAGTTAACCATGGGACATCGGGCCCTCTGAGACTGGAAGTCCTGGGATCAGCCCCTTCCCCACTCCCCCAACAGATGGAAACTGCCCATCTGCTGTGAAACTCAGACGGAGCATTTCTAGTTAAGACAGTCACAACTTCATTACATGTAAAAAGATGTAGACTTTTTGTTTTCAAGAAAATTACTTTCACAATGGAGTTCTTTTTATCTTTGAGAGAAGCTCATCTCGACAGAGACAGAACCCTTTCTTCTCAATGTATTCATTTTATCCTGTCTGTTGTTGTCACCCCTGGCAACCCATGATTCTGTGATTCTGAGATGACTTGGGGTCTGATGAACCATTGTAACTCTGTGTTTGCTGCCACTGTTTTACACCGAGTTGCTTTTAAATGCTCAGGGAGAAGTGCTCCAAATAGCTGCCAACCAGTGCTGCCCTGAGTGTGTAGCAAGGACTCCTGGATCTTGCCATCATGAAAAGAAAATCCATGAGGTAAGTGTTTACTGACCCAAGGTTGATTCTGTGTCTGTAGAACATTGACAAGGGAAGATGGACGTTAAACTTGTGTTGAGAGAGAAGTATTTTTCTTTGCTGGGGCTGCAGAAAATCTGGAAGTCATTTGATTTTCTGTGGGCATTTAGCCTTCTTGGATAAGATTGTATAGGCCCTTTATAAATATTTGTGTCTTGGAATGTTGACATTGATGTTGAAGAAGTTGTGATGCTGAACAATACAGGGACTGCCTTCCTTTTTTCTATTATGTGCATTTTTTATTGGATAGTTGAAACAACCCTGAGCTAGAGAGTAGAGCAGATGTTAGTACCTCCATGTTAAAGACAGAAAATTGGATTTCAAAGAGCTTATGGTAATTGCCCAATATTATATCACTCATAAGTGGTGTAACTTGGCCTAGAACCCTGGTCTTCTGACTTTTAATTCAGGATTCTTTTTACTAGTGAAGAATTACTGACATTTTAAGCTTTGCTGTGGGGCCTGTCCTCTGCATTGTAGGATGTTAGCAGCACCCCTGGCCTCTATGCACTAGATGCTGGTGGCTTCTAACACTCACGGCAATAAAAACTGTCTTCAGCCATGGCTAGACCTTCCCCTGGGGGGAAGACTGCTCACCTTCTCCTCATTTAGAATTATAGTACTAGCAGTCTATCCTAAGGTTTTTTTTTCTTCTTTTTATACTTTCTTATTTCAGATCCTTGAGGATTAATTTAGAGATAGTAAATACTGATTAAAAACTACCATTGCAAAGTTTATAATAGAAAACATGAAAATAGCTCATCTCCACTCATACTTAACATGTCATCTGAGGTAGCAGGTACAGTTAAATGTGATGGAAAAAGACTTTAATGCTCATCTTCCACCCGATACAAAACTTTCCCCCAGTTAGTGTCTCTGCCCATTCAGGACAGAGCACAGGTTAGCAGGATTTGATGCCCCCTCTCCAGGCTGCTATTCAGGGAGTTTACCTAGAACTGGAGAGTGCTGTGCTCATATCCCCACGGGACAGGATCGTCTTACTTGAGCCACTGTTTCCTAATTGCACGCGGAAGTCACTCTTTCACTCCTGCACAATGTGTCACTGATGGAAAGCCAAGTGGGACCTACCCTGGGAATGTCTTCACATCAACTGTCACCATAGGCTACGCCATTCTGTCTGTGTTATATAGGGTGGTGTCAACTTTAGATGCCACACAAGAAACTCCCTGTGAAACGGGAAGTGCTGCAGGGCAGATGGTGATGGAAATAATGCCTGTTCACGGTGATTGGAATGGATGCCTGGGTCAAGGCAACAACACCAAGCTGAATCTTTCAAGTGAAGGAACCAAAATAAGGTCAAGATCTGGAAGGAAAACCCCCAGGTTATCTTAAATAAGAGGTGGGGAGCAGGACCACAGGAAATCAGAACTCCGTACATCTTTGCATGGGCCCCTCTGGTGACACCATGTGCTCTCTCCCCCGCTGGCCTGTGCACGACATCCACAAAACTCTCTCCCCGCTGTCCTGTCCACATCCATGGTGCTCTCTCCCCTGCTGTCCTGTCCACGTCCACAATACTCTCTCCCCGCTATCCTGTCCACGTCCACAACACTCTCTCCCCGCTGTCCTGTCCACGTCCACAACACTCTCTCCCCGCTGTCCTGTCCC
>CAUYPK010035304.1:0-31460 GCA_963574355.1 Loris lydekkerianus | reverse complement strand
GTGAGAGTCTATCTTAGTTAATGGTGAAAGGTGTGGGTCCAGTTTCAGTCTTCTACAGGTTGCCAGCCAGTTCACCCAGCACCATTTGTTAAATAGGGAATCTTTTCCCCACTGAATGTTTTTAATTGGCTTGTCAAAAATAAGATAATGGTAAGTGGATGGATTCATCTCTTGGTTCTCTTTTCTGTTCCAGACATCTACCTGTCTGTTTTTGTGCCAGTACCATGCTGTTTTGATCACTATCGATTTATAGTATAGTCTGAGGTCTGGTAGCGTGATTCCTCCTGTTTTGTTTTTATTTCTGAGTAATGTCTTGGCTATCTTGAGTTTTTTTCTGATTCCATATAAAACGAAGTATTATTTTTTCAAGATCTTTAAAGTATGACAGTGGGCTTTAACAGAGATGGCATTAAAATTGCATATTGCTTTGGGTAGTATGAACATTTTAACAATGTTGATTCTTCCCAGCCTTGAGCATGGTATGTTTTTCCATTTGTTGATGTTTTTAGCTATTTCTTTTCTTAGAGTTTCAAAGTTCTCTTCATAGAGATCTTTCACATCTTTTTTAGATAAACTCCCAAATATTTCATCTTCTTTGGCACTACTGTGAACAAAATAGAATCCTTCACTGGTTTTTCAGCTTGATTATTGTTGGTATATATAAAGGCTACTGATTTATGAATGTTGATTTTGTAACCTGAGCCACTGCTGTTTTTCTTGATCACTTCTAAAAGTTTTGCAGTAGAATCCCTGGTGTTTTCCAGATATACAATCATATCATCTGCGAAGAGTAAAAGTTTGATCTCTTCTGATCCTATATGGATACCCTTGATCACCTTTTCTTCCCTAATCGCAATGGCTAAAACTTCAATTACAATGTTAAAGAGCAGTGGAGACAATGGGCATCCTTGTTTTGTTCCTGATCTGAGTGGAAATGATTTCAGTTTAACTTCATTCAACATGATATTGGCTGTGGGTTTTCTGTAGATGGACTGTACCAATTTAAGAAGTTTCCCTTCTATGCCAATTTTCTTAAGTGTTCTGATCATGAAGGGATGCTGGATATTATCAAAAGTTTTTTCTGTGTCAATTGAGAGAATCATATGGTCTTTGTTTTTTAATTTGTGTATGTGTTGAATTATACTTATGGATTTACGTATATTAAACCAGCCTTGAGACCCTGGGATAAAACTGACTTGGTCATGATGTATATTTGTTTGATATATTACTGGATTCTGTTTTGAGGATCTTGTTGAATATTTTTGCATCTATATTCATTAGTGATATTGGTTTATAATTTTCTTTTCTTGTTGGGTCTTTTCCTGGTTTGGGGATTAGGGTGATGTTTGCTTCATAGAATGTGTTGCGCAGTCTTTCTTCTTTTTCTACGTTTTTGAACAGGTCGAGTAATATAGGTACTAGTTCCTCTTTAAAGGTCTGGTAGAATTCTGACTTGAAGCCATCTGGTCCCAGGCTTTTCTTTTTAGGGAGATTGTATGGTTGATGCTATTTCAGAACTTGATGTTGGCCTGTTCAACATTTCCCACTTGATTCTGGCTAAGTCTTGGAAGGTAACATGCTTCCAAGTATTGGTCAATTTCCTTCAGATTTTCATATTTCTGAGAATAAAGTTTCTTGTAATATTCATTAAGGATTTTTTGAATTTCTGAGGAGTCTGTTGTTTTTTTGTCTTTGTCATTTCTGATTGATGAGATTAGAGATTTTACTCTTTTTTTCCTGGTTAGGTTAGCCAAAGGTTTATTTATTTTATTGACCTTTTCAAAAAACCAACTTTTTGATTTATTGATCTGTTGTATAATTGTTTTGTTTTCAATTTCATTTAATTCTGCTCTGATTTTGGTTATTTCTTTTCTTCTACTGGGTTTGGAGTTGGAATATTCTTCCTTTTCCAGTTGCTTGAGATGTCCCATTAAGTTGTTAACTTCCTCTCTTTCCATTCTCTTGAGGAAGGCTTGCAGTGCTATAAATTTCCCTCTAAGGACTGCCTTTGTGATATCCCAGAGGTTCTGATAATTCGTGTTTTCATTGTCATTTTCCAAAAATTTGTCATGTTCCAAAAATGTGATGATTTCCTTCTTAATCTCATCTCTGACCCAGCTATCATTCAGCATGAGGTTATTTAACTTCCATGTTTTTGTATGAGTGTGCAGTTTCCTGTTTTTACTGAGTTCAACTTTTATTCCATTGTGGTCCAAGAGGATGCAAGGAATAATTTATAGTCCTTTAAATTTACTGAGGTTAGACTTGTGACCTAAGTTGTGATCGATTTTGGAGTACGTTCTATGGGCTGAGGAGAAATATGTGTATTCAGTTTTGTTGGGATGAAATATTCTGTAGATGTCTGCTAAATCCAAATGTTGGATGGTTAGGTTTAAATCTAAAATTTCTTTGCTCAGCTTATTATTGGAGGATCAATCCAGCACTGCCAAAGGAGTGTTGAAATCTCTTACTATTATGGAGCTAGAGGAAATCAAGTTGCTCGTGTCTGTTAGAGTTTCTCTTATAAATTGAGGTGCATTCTGGTTGGGTGCATAAATATTCATAATTGAAATGTCATCATATTGAGTATTACCCTTAACAAATATGTAGTGACCATTCTTATCTTTCTTTACTTTTGTTGGTTTAAAGCCTATTGTGTCAGCAAATAGAATTGCAACACCTGCTTTTTCTGATTACCATTTGCCTGAAATATGGATGACTATCCTTTCACCCTAAGTCTATATTTATCTTTTAAGGTAAGATGTGACTCTTGTATGCAGCAAATATCTGGCCTGAGTTTTTGTACACAGTGAGCTAACCTGTGCCTCTTTAGAGGACAGTTTAAGCCATTCACATTAATAGAGAATATTGATAGGTCTGGTAAAATTTTGGGTATCGAGTTTTCGAAAGTCCAGTGGACAATTTTAATCCTTTTGCCATTGTAGAAGTCAGAGTTTAATGAAAAGTTTCTGAGTGTGTTTATTTTTGTGGTAGAGGATTGGGTGGTTGTTATGGGCGATAGGTCTGAGAATATCCTGGAGAACTGGTTTTGTTATGGCACATTTCTTCAACATATGAATGTCATTAAAGTATTTAATTTCTCCATCATAAATGAAACTCAGTTTAGCTGGGTACAGGATCTGGGGTTGAAAGTTATTTTGCTTTAGGAAATTAAAAGTCAATGGCCACCCTCTTCTGCCTTGAAAGATTTCAGCAGAGAGATCTGCAGTCATTCTAATATTCTTCCCTTTGTAGGTAATAGATTTCTTGCGTCTGGCTGCTTTCAGAATTTTCTCCTTCATATTGACACTAGTAAAGTTAATTATTATATGCCTGGGGGATGTCTTATTTGGATTGAATCATGCTGGGGTTCTGAATATGTCTGCTATCTGGATTTCAGAATCTCTTGACATATCTGGAAATTTTTCTTTCATAATTTCATGGAGAAGGGCCTCTGTGCCTTGCAAGGCCACTTCATCACTTTCAGGGATTCCAATGAGGCGGATATTAGCTTCCTTCAAATTATCCCAGAGCTTTCTGAGAGAATGATCCAATTTTGCTCTCCATTTCTCTTCTTCTTTGAGAGTTCAGGAGCATTCAAACACCTTGTCTTCAATGTCAGAAATCCTTTCTTCTGCATGCTCCACTCTGTTAATGAGGGATTCTACTGTGTTTTTCAGGTCTTTTAGGGCTGAAAATTCTTGCTTCAGTGCATCAAAATCTTTGGCGGTTTTGTCTTTAAATTCATTATATTCTTGAGACAATTTTGAATTTCTCCTTGAATTTCTAATTCTGAATTTTTTTATTATCAGTAATAGATCATAGCTGTGTACATTAATGAGATCATGTAGCAACATGCACTGGTTTTATAAACAGTTCAACACATTTTCATCACACTGGTTAACATAGCATTCCTGGCATTTTCTTAGTTATTGTGTTAAGACAATCATATTCTACATTCACTAAGTTTTAGACAATCATATTCTACATTCACTAAGTTTCACATGTACCCTTGTAAGATGCACCTCAAGTGATTCTGCTTTTGAATTGCTCTTCAAATTTCTAATTTCAAATTTTCCTTCATTCTGTTAATCTTGTTTGCAATCTAAAGTCTGAATTTGATTTCTGACATCTTGGCCTGCTGTTTATGAATGGGATCTTCATTTATATCTGCCATATCTTTCCTTGGGGTGGGGGGAGAGGTTGATCTATTCTGGTTATTCATGTTACCAGAGTTTTTTTGCTGATTACACCCCATGGTTACTTTACACCATTTGATTTTTCCCCTGGAGCCTTGTTGAGGACTCGTGCAGTGCTCCAGCCTGAGATGTTGGGGATCTATTTGATGTGGTGGGGCTAAGTGGTTCTGTCTTGTTTTCAGCTGGTCTCTGTTCATCCCTAGTGAAACAGTTACTCTGGGTTGAAGTATCAGCTGTGCAGAAATACCAGCAATTAAGTCACCCCATCCCCCACAAGCAAAGGAAAATCAAACCTTCCTACAACCACACACCCAGGGCACAACTTGAATAGTTCTTCAGCGATTGGCTCAGTTCAAAAGGTCCAAATCAATTGTCTCAGTCAGCACCTGTCTCAGGTGGGATAGTTTAAAAGGTCTCTGGTAACTGGATCACAGGGGTCTGGTGACAACTTAGATATAGCTTTGTCCAGTGCTCCGTGGAGTCAGGAGGACCCACCCAGCAAATAGATTAGTCTGGGAAGGTTGATGCCTCCTTCCCACCTTGCAGCTCTGTCATACCCAGTCACTGCTAGTCCCGCAGGGCTGTTACCCAGTCAGTTGTCTCCAGTGAGCAGATACTCCAAAGGTGTGCACATGTCTAAATCACAAGGAAGTCTGTATCTGCTCAGCCAGGCCACTGCTTTCTGCCTCTATCCAGCAGGGGGTGGTGAGGCCTATCATCCTTGGGCGCTTGATGGAGGCTTGGTGGTGTTTATTCAGTTCCAGTCCCACCCTTGATTGATGTCACTGGCAGATCAGAACAACCCTGCGGGAGTTTGTTTCTTTCCCTAATAAATTTCTCTGCAAAAGAGGGGCTGATTTGAGTTCTCAGAACCTGTGCCTCAGGCCCTGTCTTTACTCCTGCAGGTTTGTATTAGCAGCATGGTTAGCTGTCAGCTCTAGCCTCCTCTCCTCCTTTGTCTATAGGCTGATGATCCCCTGAGGGCCGGGTGCATCTTAGGCTCAGTAAAGTGGTCCTCTGTGTCAGCCCTGCCCTGGGAGTTTCCCTGCTTTGTGTGTGCACATTCTAGTCCCCGCGTTCCACCCAGGCCAGTACCGCCTCAGGCAAACCCTTTACTCACAGGGCCTGTGTTTCAGTCCCAGATCTGTTCCACAGTGGTTGCCATCTGAGAAGATGCCTGGCCTCCTCTGGTTGCCCAGGGAGACAGGGGGAGTGGCTTCGGGATATCTGGGGGTGGGCCTTGTTATTGCTAAAGACGGCTGCTGCTCTGCACCTCGGGACACTGTCGCTCTGGCTTTATTCCCTTTCAGCCAACCGTTGTCTCTTCACTCCCATGCTGCAGAATCAGCACTGTCCAGCTGCAGTCTAGGTCCTGTCTATACCTCTTGAGAAATCACCCAAGAATTTGGACTCCTGGGGGACAGGCCTCCAGACCTCAGAGTGAGAGTGGAGGGGAGTGCTAGGAGTTCAGAATTTCAGGTCATAACACTGAACTCATTGAGACCCAATGAGCAAATAAACAGGTACAAAGGCTACCAGACACACGAGCCCATATATGCACAAAAAGACAGAGACACATAGACATACGGACAACACCCACGACAACAAGAACAAAAGACAACTACAATAAAAATAGTGATAATTGTAAAATATTTGGGAAAAAAGAAAAAAGTGGTGCTCATATAAAAGTTAAAAAAGAAGAAAAGAGAAATTAAAAATAGAAAAAAATAGAAATTAAAAATATATCTATAAAAAAAATAAAAAATTAATAATAGCTCCTCCAAGAAAATGGTGAGGAAAAAACAGAACAAAAAAAGGGAAAAGAAAAAAAGGCACCAACCATAAAAATATTATTCTTGTATATGTGTAGAAATATACATCTATATGTATGACATAGGGATAACTTTTGTAGGAATATATTTATAATGCAATATCCTTTCTGGACACCAGGTGGCTCTGTGAGTGGTTCCCAGGCTTATACCTGATTCACAGTTTATACTGTTACCATGGTAACCACCCTACCTGGGCAATTGGCATTTTGGAGTTTCTGTAAAAGTTTGTCACCTAACTATTGTGCAACCTTAGCTGCTCTGTTCCAGACGGCACTCCTATCTGACCTCCCAACTCAGTGCAGGAGTCCACGCTTCACAAATCTTTCCACTCTGCTCCCACATTCTCTTGCAATCTGGCAACTGCAATCAGCTGTGGGGGAGGGTGTTGGCTGTTGGTGGCCTAGGCGGCTGCTGAAGGGTCCTACGGCTGCAGCCAGTTCCCGCAGCTGAAGCGCTGGGGGACCTTATTCTCAGTTTTGTGGTTCAGAGTCTTTCTTTTGTATCGGGACTTTTGACTCCAGCCATCCACCAGTTCACCTCACAGCCTGAACTGCCAGCCCCCTTCAACATTGCCCACCAGGAATGCTCCAGTCTACTTAATCACTCCAGTTGTTCTGGGGGAAGGCGTCAGCCATTTCGGATAGTTCAAAATGTCTGTTTCCCGGGCAGTATCCCTTCCCTTCAATTTTCCCTCAGGTTGCCCAGCTCCCCATGGTTTTGAGTGGCTCTTCTTTTGGGTGCCACTCTCAGCTCAAAAATAAATTTTCATCAATTGGGTTTTGCCAGTGATTGCAAGCTGCTGTCCTCTGTAAGGGAGGGGCCTGCCAGCCAGGATGGCCAAGCAGGGAAAAATCTCTATAACAGAGTCCGTGGTTTTAAATTACCCCTCATATATAGCAATCCGCCAATTCACTGAGCATCTCCAGCTGTCCATCTACACCAATAATCCACACACAGGAAAGGTCCAGACCCCTCTTCCTCTCACCTAATGACTTGGGAGAGGTGGGCTACACACCCATCCCGTCCGCCATCATGAGTCTTGTTTCAGCAAAATATAAAAATATGTAATACACACTTTTGACATAAACTTTATACATTTAAAAATGTATGCTAATATAGATGCTTGGGGAAAAGCTGGAAGAAATTATATTACAAGGCTATTGATTCTGCTGATGAGATTAAGAGTAGGAGTAAACTTTTGGTCTCTTCTTTATACTTTCATAGATGTCTGGGTTTCTTTAAGTAAGCAGAGTTTTCTCTTATAAGTATGGTTGTCATTGTTGCCAACATCACCTAACATTTATTGAATAATCGCTTTTCTCTGATACTATGCTAAGCACTTCATGTGTGTTATTTTCATAAACTTTACCACCATCAGAGGTAACTGGCACCCCAATTATCTGTAAATATGCCATTACAAAAATGCAAGTTCCATTCAAGATGCTCCCTTTTCTCACAGTGACTCACCACCAAGTGTGTCAGAAACTCCTCTTTGGTCACTTTCATAGAACGTTCTGTCCCTGAGTTTGAGGCTAAGATCGGTGGCTAGCTAAGTGTCACATGCTTGCAAGTGCTGGTGTCCTCACTGTCACTTGGAGTCTGCAGAGATGAATAATTGTAGATTCAGTTTGTCTAGACACGAAAATGTGGGAACAAGTAATCACAGTAGGCACCATTGTTAACTGACAGGGTCATCTATTTTTAAATAAAGACAGAAGTTTCATAGAATAAGAGACCCTTTTGGGTGTGAAATGCTGAGTAGGACACTTTGGTTATAATCCCTCACTTGAGCAGTGAACTACAGAATAATACATCTTGCAGAAATGTTAGAGAACGTCTATCTCCCTGGTGATTTTTTTTGTCAGCCTAAAACAACTGAAAATACTAGCAATTGTTTCATAAAGTATTTGTATAAATATTTCTATCACCAAGCAGCTAATTCAGGCCCCGTACATCAAGCAAGTCAATTCAATGAATATCTTTTTTAAAACCTTCTTTAAGTCAAGGACTTTACCCATCAGAGAGCAAATAAGGCATAACTTCTGACCAAAGGCTGTTTCAATAAATAATCTGAGGAGATAAAGTAGTAGGAAATAAATGAGTTCAGACTGAGAAAAGTTCAATCAGATCAGATACAAGTTCTGTTTACATGAACCTTGCAACTGGATTCATATTTTTCCATAGTATTGATTTGTTGGTTTGAATTGAGACAGAAACTTCTGGTTTCCCATCCAATATCCTTTTTCACCTTTATGTTATTAAAGCCAGAGAGTGCCTAGTGGTTGAGACTTCCAATAGGCTTTATTCCCTTCCACCCTTTCTGCTGCCTGAAATTCAGATTGCAATGGCTGGAGCTCCAGCAGCAATCCTGAGACAATGAGGGAAAAGCCCAAGCAAATCACAGTGACCTCAACTCTAATATGAGCTAAAACTTGTTGACATGTGGGAGAAAAAATTCCTGTGTATTTGAGCCATTGTAGTCAGATCTGTTCCTAGCAGCCATATCACCACCTAATTGAAAACAGGCAATTCTGGTCAGGTACATCTCTCTCCCAAAGCCTAAATTATGCACAGAGAAACCTGCCAAGGCAGCTCAATGTACTTTTTCATGAAGCTTTTTAATTGGACTCCTCTGCACCCATAGGGAACCAATAAGCATTCAATGAGAGATCTTCTATTTCATTTCCCTCATATGTTATGTGAAGAACAGATAGTTGCCTTGGCGAAGGTTATGCAGATAAATGGTCAAATCTGAAATGAACCCCAAAGCTTTTGGTTCCCTCTGTGCTTCCTGTATTCCTACTGTTCCATGTCACATCGAGCCACCCCAAGAGACTCCTGGACTGTCCAATCAGCCAAGTCTTGACACTCACAAATTTTGTTTAATCATTGCATTGTTGCAAAATCTATGAGATCTGTGGAAAGAATCTCCTGTAATGAAAGACTAGCTAGAAGGACAGGCTCCTCTTTCTTACAGAAAATTAGCTGCTGTCCTGAAGCTTGTGATTTCATTTCTGCTGTGTTGATAAAGTACAAGTGGTTTTAAATTGAGCCATAAATTTCTCCAGTCCTTTTAAAGCTTCCAACCCCTGCCTTAGCTGCCCTCACCTTCCATGGTAATGAAATCTGGCCAGAGATACACTGGGAGCTGGAAATTCACAGGCCGTGCCTTGCAGGGTGACCTCCAGTTTTTAATAGTCTGAGGTGGAAGCAGAGAGATTGCCAATGTAGATAAGCCAGATCTCTGGTTCAGACCCGCACCCCAGCTAGAGAAGGCCCTGTGCTATATGCCATGAAGGGAACATTCATTGGTGGCTCTGATGAACTCTCTGAGTTGACTATTGGCTTCTTGCTTTGGAGTCACAGACAAAAACACATTTTACTGTTTAAAATCATGATTTTTAACTTGTACACTTGGGCTTGATCACCTATATCTGAGCTACAGGGAATGAATAATTTTGAAGTATAAACCACTGTGTTTGGCTGCTGTGTCCCCGGTGGGTGTCTGGCCCTTCCCGTGCTTCTATCACAGAGTCCCTGAGATTGACTTCTGACGGTGCTGGAGGCTGGGGTGCCTGTGTCTGGGAGGCCTCTTGGCTGGGGAAGGTGGAGGCAAGAGAGTCACTCAGAGAAAGGGCCAGAGATGAAAAGCACAGCCTTAGGTCTCTTTATAATTTACGTGGGTCCATTCATGAGGATGGAGCCCTCCTGGCCGACACAACTCCCAACACTCTTGCACTAGGGGTTAGGGCTCCCAGCAATTTGCACTGGGGTCACATTCGAATCACAGCAGCGGGCTGTATGCACACGAGCCTGGGCAGGTGTGTGGGTGCCCTGCCCGCCCGTGCTGCTTCTCTGGGGTCAGTTCATCAGGTGAGCAACAGCCGAGTGAGGGTGGGGTGCTTCTACCCAGCAGATGGGATGCTCGTGGCCTGGAGATAGGAACAGCAATTGCTCCTGCACCCTGGGTTCTTCCAGGAGGCTCAATGCATGCTGGGCCAGGCGTCACCTCATACACGTAAAATGACTAGTTTGTTCTTTGAATAGGCCTGATTATTATGAAAAGAATTATTTCTCTAACTGAAGTTTTGCTGAAGTCAAATCTATGCCCTGACCTCCTGCCGGGCCAAATGCTCCCTCTCCATGCTACAAGTCTCAGCCGGCCTCCCCATGGGGCCTGATACCCCAGTTCCCTTTTTCTCTCTCCCTCAGTACAGCTAATCTCAGGAAGTATTAGCGAGAGAGTAATCTTATCAAACGGATTCCATCAAGGAAGCAACAATCTACAGGCTCCTCACCACCCCTGCCTCCTCTTACATTGTCTTCATGTCCTGACTTTTCCTCCAATTAGCAATATAATGCTGAGTATATCATTTTTATTGTAAAGTCTCCTCTAGCCAATTTACATTTTCATTCACTCTTTCAAATATTTCTTAAGCAGCAGTGCAAGACAGTATTCAGAAGTGTGGATGGCGTGGGTTCCAATCCCAGCCCCGAAACTCACAAGCTGTGCCAACCTGGGCAGGCTCCTTGGCCTCCCTATCCCCAGGGGTTGATGAGCAGGCCCTAGTCTCAGCTTTGTAGAAATATTACATACATTGGTGCACACATTTCCATTGCCTGTGTTGATGCGGGTAGTGAGTATACACAGCAGCACCACCCCTCACCCACAGGATACACATTCCACAGCCAGGTCGATGCCTGACCCCACAGAGAGCACTAAATCCTATACATGGTCATCATAAGAGTTTTGATAAACACAGAAATTAAGAAATGTAAAATCTGTGCGGATGAAAACCAATGAAGCCCTCCCAGCAACACTGATAAACCAAGCAAGTTGAAACTTGTGCAGGTGAATCAGAAAGTTCACAGTCAATGGTGTTTGTTGGAAGTGAAATAATGAACCACAACACAGTCTGTCTCAAAACTTTCATAGTGAACCACATGTGTGCACATGTATGTGGGAAGTAGTCTGCCTTGATATACCTGTTATACCTGGGATATGATCTAGGATAGTTTAATTTATAAATGAGGCACAATAACAGACTGACAATAATAACTATTAATAAAATAGAAAAATTATAAAAATATACAGTGACAAAAGTTATGTGCAGGTGTCTCTCTCTCTCCCTCTCAAAATGTCTTAATGTACTGAATGTATCACAAGGAACAGGAAGCACAGCAAGTGAGCCTGCAGAGAAGGGAGCACTGTGATCCATGTGTGTGGGTGCGCACATGTTAGCGTATGTTACTATGAGTACAGGTAAAGTGACTAGTTAACCCTCACGTTATGACATAGGTGCTACTGTCCCCATATCGTGGCTGAGGAAATGTCCTAAGCTTATGTGGCTTGAAAAGTGTTGTGAGGATCAAATGAGTCCGTGTAATGACAATTGCGATAATGGTTATTAGTATTACATTTCAGGCGGTATAGTAGAACTGCGAATACGGTGATCAACAAGACACAGCCCCTGTCCTCAGAGAACTCACCTGTAAACGTGACAAGGTGGTAACTGCTGGAAGGTGAAACTCACAGGCTGGGGGAAGGTCTGTGGGCAGAAAAGGGCACCTGGCTCAGCCTGAGCTGCTGCAAGCAGCCTGTAAAAACAGAGCACAGGCTGGCTGTGCAGTTTTGGAGTTTCTAATAGCCACATTTAAAAAGTGAAAAAAAAAAAAAAGGAAAACAAAACAGATGAAATTAATTTCACCATCTATCTTATTTAACTCAACATATCAAAAGGTCATTTCAGTATGTGATCAGTATTTTAAAAATTATTAACAAGATATGTTGTTCTTTTTACGCTCAGGGTTTGGAATCTGATGTGTTATGTGTGCTCAGACTAGTTATATTCCATGTGTTCACCAGCCACCTCTGTCTAGCGTCTGCTGTGTCCCCACTGCTCAGCATCACTGGGGAGCAGAGCACAGCAGGCTTCCTGGAGGAAATAACATTGAAACTGAATGAGGAGGTTGGGCCCTGTTTCTAATGATGCCTGAAGAGGATGAGATTGTAATTCCCTGCTGACCTTGACCTCAGACTTCACTTGTCTGGGACAATGCCCCACACAGTTGGCAGAATAATGGCTCTCAAAGAAGCCCCCATCCTAATTTCCAGAATGAGGGGAAAACCAAGACTGTAGGTAGAATTAAGATCTCTCATCAGCTGACCTTGAGATGAGAAGATAATCCTGGTTTATGCACAAGAGCCTAATTACAAAAGTCCTTATAAGTGACAGGTGTAGGCAGAAGAAGGCAGGGTGATGTAACTGGTGGGAGGACTCACCCTGCCACTGCCAACTGTGAAGACAGAGGAAAGAGCATGAGCTGAGGGCTGCCAAGAAGCTGGAGGAGGCGAGGAAGCAGCTTGTTGCCAGAGCCTCCAGAAGGGGCACAGCCCCAGGGACACCTACATCTTAATCCAGTGAGATTCAGAGTTCAGACCTTCGAACTGTAAGATACATCAATTTGTGCTACTTTAGGCCACCAAGCTTGTGGCAATTTGTTACAGCAGCCATAGAAATGAGTCTCATTTTCCCCTCTGGGCTCTGGAGAACCCACTGAGAGCCCTACTCCCTGGTGGTCTCTAATCACCACGACTTGGAGAACTAGCATGAGGGCAGGTGTGCAGGGTACGTCCCCATCACTAGCTGTGTCAGCAGTTGTGGAGTCCTGGTGTGCCCTGGACAGTCTGTGCTATGGAGGTGACAGTCCTTTGTCATCACAGAAGTCCTCACCTGGCACAGCCGTGCATGGTGTTCTGGACATAAGGGAGTAACTGATAAGGGGGACCGGGCTGTGATAATGGTGTGGGGCTCCATGCTTTCTGCTCATTCTTCTGTTGACTGAAAACTGTTAAAAAAATATATAATCTATTAATTTCTAAAAAGTAATGCAAATACCAAAAGGGAAAGTAAAGGGAAAATGACTCACAACTCAGCAGATGCATGTGTGCAGAAGGTCCTGTCAACAAGACGTGAAAAAGAGGCCGGGTGAGGCAGGTAACCGAAGTGCTTCTCAGAGCTCCAGAGGAGCAGTGCTGTGGGCTAAGCAGGGGGCAGGGAGCCTGGCCTCCATTCCAGGAGTCTACAGGGAAGTGGGTAAGGCTGCACTTTTGATCCTTAGGAATGCCAGACCTCTGGTGTCTCAGACCCTTGCCGGGGTATAGCATCAAAGGAACAGGGCTATGTCCCTGCCAAATGACTTAAGTGGTGATTCCAAGCCATGCCTGCCACACCCAGCCTCACCCATGCAGCCATTTGAGAGTTTCTCAACCATTGCTCCTTCTAAGAGAAGGCCTCAGAGACCAGCTCCCTGCTGGGGGTTTGTCAAGTCCCCCTGACCGCCTGATGAAGCTACTGCACAGCTGGCAGGGAAGGAGAGGCCAGCTGGGTGTACCCTCCCAGGACCTGAGCCCCTTTCTCACCCATGACCCCCTGGGGAAGTAAGGGAGGCCCTTCCTGGCCTCTGTTTCTCATGAATAGTTACTACCCTTTCCTGGCTTCCCAGAAGGAGGCTTGGGTGCAACACCCAGCAGTGGGGACAGTGACACGCGTTCAGTTAATGATCCTAATGTGTTTCTGAGAATTTGGGATGACAGATGAGGATCCTGTGGGCGTCTCCACCTCGTGCTCACAGCTAGCCCAGCAAAAATGACTGCTATTTTCCTGCCTTTCTGTTTTTAATAATAGCACATTGTATGAGGATTTCAGATGCAGGCAAGCACTTGGGAAGGGAGCAGAGAAAGGATGGCAGTGCTCTTTGCACCCCAGGGCCTGACGCAATGGATCGCTGACCACAGGTTCAAGAGGGCACTGGCATCTGCTGATATTCCAGGGATACCTCAGCCTGAGATTTATGAACTTAATACAGTTTATACTTTTGTGGCCTCATTGGTTGGGGAAATGCAAGATTCCCGGTTAATACAACTCGGAGCAGGCATGACAAACCACATCCATCACTTGGGGCATGTGAGTGCAGCACAGGCCCCACCAAAAACCCTGCATGGGACAACTGTTCTTGGGTCACCAACAGCAGCTACATAGCTCCAGCTAGATTTGTACCCCAGTGAAACAGTAGGTGTTTCCCAGAATGAAATAAGGGAGTGATCAGTGACTTTCTACCTGACCAGACAGATTCTCAAAGCTCCTCTCTGGGGTCTCTGCATGGCGAGTTCTCTCTCAGTCAATTGCAACAGGAGAAACAAATGTTTGTTTTAGCTTCTGGACCTGGCATCACACAGATAAGGGAAAAAATTTGGTAAATAATTGGTTATTTGAAATCAGTGTTTTCCTTTTCTTGCTGGCACCCTGGAGTGCTTATTACCTGGTGAGCAATGGCGCAGCTCAGCCGGAAGCAGCGGGTTTGTAGACACAGTTGTAACTGATCATCACCAGCAGCTGTCATTAGGGAAGGAAGGGGATGATTCTGTGAGGCAGAGGCTGGGCTGAGCCCAAGAAAACACACATTGTTATTAACTCTTGTGGTATTTCAGGATAGTCGGCAGAACTAGGAGGCGATGGGCTAAGAGATGTCCCAGGCCAGCCTGGCACCCCCTGCTGATTCCCTGGACACAATGTGCAGTCCCAGAAAGAAAAGAACAGATGACTTGGCTATTTTTAAACTGCCCATTAGAATGCCTAAAATTACGTGCTAGAAACACCACATCCACTCAAAGTTATCATATTCTTCTGAACTGAAGTTTTAAAAGTTCTTTTTTTCCCAAGCCCTTGGTCAGAATTTTTAAAAAGATTATTTTTGGGCTGCCCAAAAGTCAAGTTGTGGTTTAGTAGAATGTCTTCTGGGAATGACTTTTCTCCATCAGAATTCCTAAAGCCTGTCTTTTAAATATTTTGTTGTTGTTTCTGGGGAAAAACATACAGAGTAAAGGAAATAGAGATTTTAAAACAAAAGGGACAGGTAGAAAGAAAAAAAAAATCTACAGAGTGACATATGGCCCTGTGATTCTATTTGACCAATCAATTTACATGATCACCAGTATCCCAGTCACCATTCTCCCCAGGCCCCCACCAGCCAGCCCTCCTGTGGGCCTTGCTGCCCGCGCAGTGAGGGATAGGGCCCTGTGCTCAGGGCAAACATCGGACTCCCTTGAGCTCCACTCAGATGATGTGAGAGAGAAGGTGCATATTAAAATCTTTGTCAAGCCCACTTATCAGATCTCATAATACAGAGAAGGTCCAGACTTCATGAAGTCCACAGGAACCATTAACATGTGTTTAAACCCCGTTTAAGGTGACCCTTTTGTACCTGAGTACCTGCCTCCAAAGAGGATGTGGACAATGCCCTTCCAGGTTCCATGGAGTGTCATAAGAGATCTTAAAAGATAACAAATAACAGTGGTTCTAGTTTGTGGTGGGGAAATGGAGTTACATAATAGTTAAATAATTGTTCCAAATTTAAACTGAAAAAAAAAAAAATGCAGAAATCAGACACAGAGTTCAGATGGAACCTTACCCTCTAGTCTTCCCTATTCACACACTACAGTACGTCTTCATCCTGCCACAGTAAATAATATAAGCTCTCTTCTCTCTTGAAAAGAGTTCATTCTGGGGACCAGACAGGGTGCCTGTTTCTTTTTCATACTATCCCTCAGTCCTGTGAGCTCTGATTAAATAATTCCACATGCTGAGTTAAATAATTGGAGTTGCCTAGTTCCCAGTCATTTGTTTGCCAGCTATAATGAGTGTCACTGTTTTAATGGACTGAAACACTGAAGGAGTAAGACAAGGCCGTGAGCACAGCAAACAAGGAGTCCTATTCAGAGAATGTGGAGAAGAGAGCTCGCCACGGCCCAGCCGCTGGGCCGCTGCCCACCCTGCACCTACACGCCCATAAATTGCAAATCCATATTTAAAACTCAAGGGTTTAACTGGAAAACTGCCTCAAAATTTAGAATGCAAGTAATGCCAGAGCCTGGCTTTCAGCTCTTGTTTTATTTTTGTTATTTACCAGAGTATCCTTCAGTAAGATGCTTCATAATTCGGAGGCTGCAGTTTTCTCACCTGTCAAAGGGAGAGTTAACAGGCTGTTGGTGACATTCTTTGACTCCTTGTCAGCCAATTGGTTACAGTGACTCTATGGAAGCCCACCACGATTACCCACAGGCCTCACCAGGGAACTCAATAAAAATAAGTCAGACACACAAAAATATCGTGCATGATTTCATCTTTACAAAGTTCTAGAAAAGGTACTAAATGTAGAGATGGCAGATCAATGAACGCCTGGGTCTAGGAGTAAAGGGGGTACATCAGGTGCAAACTACAGAAGGAACTTTCTAGGTGATGGAAGTTCCCATGTCTTGATTGCTTGGGTGGTTATGGAGGCAGATACTTTCATCCAAACTGATCAAACTTTGAACTTAAAATGAGTCCATGTGAGTATGAATGTACCAAATGGGCACAAAAATTTTGTCAATAATGTGACAAAATATAAATGATCCAGGCCCCATGACAAAACTCCAGGATTGAAACCTTTGTAGGCGGGGCCCAGGCATCAGTATGTTCAACAGGCCCAACAGCAGTTCTGCCTGGCGCTAAGTTTTTGAATCACCTCAGCACTGATTTACTGAGCTGGTTGAACATAGGGCAGCCCTGGCTTCCTTCAGTTCTCTCTCCATCCACTTGGCTTTTGGAAAGTTGTGGTGGTGTCACGGCCTTTCAGAAAGGACTTCATTAAACTGGAAGGGACCTTGTAAAGTCAAGCAGGCCAGTCCCAGATACAAGCCTGCTCCCTGGGTCCTGCCTAGGCTTATGGCACAGAAGAGGGTTCCAGCATCTCCTGGAAGTGAGCTCTTGAATGGGCTTTACACTCAGAGTCCTCAGCAGGGGACCATCAAATGGCCACCAGAAGCCCAATCACCCCAAGCGAGCAGAGGACCCCCGAGCCTCAGGTGAGTGGGCTGGTGCTGCTGCCCCACCATGTTCCCAAAGCAGTGCCAAGCTCCTGACATTCATTCCTGCTCACCTGTCTGCAGAAGTCAAGATGGCCACACAGAGCACAGTTCTGCAGGCAGGCAACTGTGCCTGTGTTCTCAAAAACTCAACTTAGAGTCAGGTTGCAGGCAGTTACAATTTTCAATGCCACTTTTGGGAAAGGGTGAGTGATTCTGTGTCTGTTGTAATTCTCAGGGTGGGTTCAAGAATCACTGCCTGACCCCACCTGGGATGAGCAATACCGTGGACTGAACTAAACCACTGTTCAAACACTATGAACAGACCAGGGCCAAGAGCAGAAGTGAGCACCACACTGTCCCAGCAGTAGAGACTGCGGCTGCGTGGAGGCTGACCAGCTTTCCTGAGCAGGGCTGCTGCCCCTCAGTCACCTGCAGCAATAGCTCACCAGTAAAGTGGAGCTAATGTCATGGCTGCAGAGAGAACACTTTGAATTACAACATCTCTCACACTGTCAGTGAAAATTCAGTAACATAAGTGCAGGGGACTTTTCTGGGATTATTGACAATATTATTTTTGTTATTGTTACTTTTATTATTGTTTAGGTCTCTTAAGGCAACCTGATTCTAGAGCACTATTCCTATCTGGATCTTTTCCTTAAGTAGACTTAGAGCAGAACAGCTCAGCATCCCTAAATAGCGTGAGACAAAAATCATTGCCATCACACTGCCCTGTGCTCAGGAGAATGACTGATGCCACAGGCTTTTCTGCCAGTGCTTCTCCAATACATCTACACTGGAACAAAAAAGGGAAGCTTTAGTGCCTCAGGAAAGCAGGGAATGATACCGGTCACATCTGAGCAGCAGCATCTGCAGCTGGGAGGGACAGATTTTACTGGAGGAACAGTGGTGGTGGCCGGAGAGTAACCACTGCTTCCAGAGCATGATCTTTGTGAGGGCCTCTGTCTGAAGGGCTGTGAGGCTGAGGGAGCAGATGTGTGTGAAGCCCTGGGCTCAGTTTGGGGCCACTCTTGGTTTAGTAAGAGTGAAAGGTGATTGCCACTATCATCTTCTGTTTCGAATCAAACCTAGTTTAGAAATAAAGTGAGGAGCAGAGAGGCTCAGTAGCCTATCCAGGGTCATAAAATAGTGTCAGAGCCAAATCCAGACTTGTATTTGAGTGAGTCTAAATCCACGGGTGTAACCAAGCTCCAGTGCCTTCCTGGTGTGTATGTGTTAAGCCTCTGGAGAAGATGATTTCCCTCAATATAGAATTGCTGGTGCAGGTCAATAACTGAGTTCATGAAGCGACTCAGAGGTCCGTGTTTACCCATTTCTGGGCTGGAAATTCGAGCATGGGAGCTGGGTGGGAGGGGGCTGGTGGGCTGGGGTGTGCAGTGAGGCCAGGGCAGGCCCTGGACGGCTACCGGAAACACTCTGGCTCCTGGACCTTCTCCTCGTCTGCTGTTCCAACATCTGGCTTTCACAGATGTGCAGATCACGTGGACTTCCCATCTCGGTTGCCAGGATTTGTTTCTCCAACTATGGTGAATTTAGGATGCAAATCCAAGTTTTAAAAAATGACTTGTTTTGTGTTTTCTCTCCAGAAAATACATAAGTGTCAAAGGTCAAGTATATTTAGTAAGTTATTTTTTCCTAAGGAAAAAACATTTCAGCTCCGAGAGACAAAAATTACTTAGCCTGCCTGTAGCTGAGGGCACAAATCTCTCTGTACTCAGAAATTACCAGAGAATGCAGTTACCCAAAGTGTGTGAGCAGCACGGAGAAGGCCCTGTTGCTGGAGTGCCCGCCGTGCGTGCATATAAGGAAGCCACGGACTCTTATTAATAAAGCTGATGTGTTGGTGGACTGGCCAATGAGGCTACCTTCAAAGTTATTAAACTTCATACCAGGCCCCAGATTTGTGGAGCGATCTTGGTGGATGAGAATCCATGTAGTGATGTCACGTTCAGCCACTGGGTAAATTTTCAGCAGCCACAGTTTTGAGAAAACTGAAGTTAAGTTTAATATAATTCAACTACAACAAAAATGCAAAAACAGAAAAATTGCCAAATACCCATGATTTCTACATGACTGAACTTAGACTGCTGTAGGAACCCAGAAATCCGGGAGGACGATCTTTGCTTTGCAGAAAAGCACCGTGGAGTCGCTCTCATCACCTGCACAGCGTCATCGTGACTAACGTTTGTGCTAAGTGCTTTATTATCTCTTTTACTCCTCATAACTCTACAAAACAAACACAGTCACTGTCTCGCCTTTCACACTGAGGATCCGAGGTTGAGCGAGGAGCCAGCCTAGGGCGGTGCTCCCGTGAGGGACGGTCCAACCCTCGTGCTCGCTGCCCAGCGCATGCTCAGCTCTGCCCTCGTGCTCGCTGCCCAGCGCTTGCTCAGCTCTGCCCTCTGCTCGCTTCCCGGCGCATGCTCAGCTCTGCCCTCGTGTTCGCTGCCCGGCGCTCGCTCAGCTCTCTTCCTGGCTCTGTTCTGAGAGTCCTGCGCAGCTGCACCTCCATGTATTGCACCCCAGCTGCACGTAGTTTCTCAACCCCCTTAACCACCTACTCTCTCCAAAGGCATTTCTCAGGCTACACCCCTGTGGGCACCTGTGCTGTCCCCTGCCCGGTGCCCAGGCTGACACACCAGGGGAACCTCTGGGTCCGCCCGGCTCCCACGTCGCATGTACTGAGCCACATAGTCTCTGAATTCCCTTCCTCTTCCGCAAGGGTATAAAAGCCGTACTGCAGGCTGTGTGCTCTGGGCTCACCTGCAGTCACCTGGGGGCTGGACTGCACAGCCTGGGAGTTGGGAGGAGCCAGCTGCCTGAGGTCAGGCTGCAGGGACAGGCGACGGGGAAGTGGGGGGGGGGGGGGGTCTACCCTGACGCCATGAAGGCTCAGAGGTTTTTAGCGAACAGCCTGTTGAACAGCTTGTGATGCTGTGGCCAGCACAGAAGCACACACACATCCTGTTTTCCTCTCATCTGTCCTGTCTCAGGTCTCTTCTTTCCAGATTCTGCTCCAGGTATGTGTTTCTCAAGTACCGTTTCAGCACTTGGCTCCTTGCCTTGGCTCTGCTTCTGACAGGTACAGGGCTGACCATATCATCTCAGTTCCAGATCTAAGCAAACTGGGACGAGTAAAGTGACCTGTCCTGGGCGACATAACCTCAGTACGGTAGACTCAAAAGCCCCGTGTTGAGAGAGCTGGCCTCGCTCAGAAACGTGGCGGTCATGCAGTTCTAGGCATGCAGAAATCTAGTCAGCTGGTCTGAGACTCCTATGTCCACCTGGTCTTGAGTTATGAATGTGCACACATCCCCCATGTGCTCACACACACACACAAACATGCACACATGTGCACGTGTACATACGGGCACACATACACGCACACATGTGTACATATGACACGCACACGTGCACAAATGTGCACACGACGTGTACATATGACACACACGCACACACATGCCTTCAAGCTGGAGGGACAACGCTTCCTCGTCTAGTTCACTCCTAAGCTTTTCACTGCTCTTTGTTGTAATTGTAAGCTTCTTTCTGGTGTCTTTCTTTTCCAATATGATTAAGTAAAATAAAGTAAATATCTGTTGGTGATCATTTACATGCTACCTGCCAGGCAAGCCATGGGCTAGCTTTCTGAATCTGATGCTACTTACATCAGAACTGGGCAGGGGAGTCCACGGTCTGCATAGCCACCATCCTGCCCACACTTGCAGGGCAGCCTCTTCCCTGGAACTCCAAGTGAGCCAGATAGGAGGGGTCTGAAGTCCAGAGCACCTGTCCTCAACCCTGCATGGGACACACAGACAGATGTGTAATGTCATATCAAGATACCTCAAGAGACATAGAACATTTTCTCCAAAAATGTCTAATCAAAGTAACTTCAATATACTTATTTTTCTTAAGAAACAAATGCTTATTATCCATCAGTGTCAGCACAGGCATTAGATAAAATGAACTTAATAAGATGAGACACAGAAATACCCAAATGGTGGAAATTCTGCCTTTAATTAAAGAGAGAAATTTAAGAAATCACCAGAATCTTGCATCTGATGTGTGAAGACAAAAGTTGATTAAACCAGTTCCTTGGAGAAATGTATTAAAACCAGTGTTTAAGGATTAGACCTAGAAAATCAGCTTCTTGAGACAGCAAAGAGCTGCTCCTATTACCTTCCATGGCCAGAGCCTTTTGCAACACTGTGAAGCACAGAAGACCAGCTGGCCTCTGCCAGAGGCAAGTGTGCAACATGAGGGAAGTGCTGAATCACATCACGGGTGAAGGTGGGATGCTTCTCCTGGCTCCCGGCCCACTGGTCCTCCTGACGCAGGGCTAACTGCCAACAGATGCTGCCCTCCAGGTTTCACAAGTGCATTTTAAAGACCCGTTATCACTTCACCTGAAGCTCTTATTCTTCATTGCAAAAAATTCAACTGCATCAACATCTTTTTTTACAGATATTTTTGCCCTCTCCCTTTTGTGAAGAGTCAAGGCAGAATTCCTACAGTGTTGCCCCTCTAAGTGGAATGCTGAATGTCAGTGGTTTACACATGCCTTCTCTAACTACCACCTTAGCTCTGGCTCCTCCTACAAGGAGACCTGAGACAAAGACTTGCATGAAAGCAGTTTATTTGGGTGGAGTTCCCTGGGAGTGTAGCGGAGGTAGTGGGAAGGGGAGGCAAGGAAGGAGAAAGCCAGTAGCAAGCGTGTTGATGAGGGGGTCACTAACTTGAGTACTGACAGCTCCACTCCCCTGGAGAACACCCCTCAGAATCACCCCCCTGAAAGACACAGAACTGGCTATCATCCCCCATGTCCCCTTCCCTCCTCCCTTCATGAGCTCCCCTGCACTTCCAGGTCATAGAGGGCAGGCCTGTGCAGAAGAAAGCCCTCTGGCAGAGAGAAGGGGAGCTGCAGGTGCTCACAGAGGGAAGCTGTTGGGGTTGGGGGGGGCTGGACACTGACTTGCCTGCAGCTGTGGGGGGCAGGTGGGCTGGGGCTCTGGGTCAGGGCACCAGCTTCCACTAGCTCCCACCTCTCTCTTCTCAAATATTCATTGACAGCCCTTGACGAAGTTGCTTAGGGTCGAGACTCACCTCTGGCCCTTACTAGTTATGTTATAATCAGCCAACTTTAACCTCTCTGGATCGTAAATCCTTTAACATGAGGGAGGTAACAGTACCTGCTTCACATGATTCTGCAGAGACTTAAATGTGACAGCACATGTGAGGCACTTAGCCTGGTGCTAATAAAAAGTTAGCCATCACTGTATGAGGCCATTGTTTAAGTTTTTAAGAAGAAATAATAGGGACTGAGATTTCTGAGACCCCAATTTCAACTCTATGTTGCTACCAGCTAGTTATGTCATCTTGAGAAATTATCTAATGTTTCTGAACTTGAGTTCAGCCTCTCTCGGCTTTCAACATGCCTTCCTTACTGGCCTTAATCATTTCCAACTTTTGTGGCATTTCCTCTCATGTGAACACTTAAAGCCCATTGTAGGGCTCTTAACTGTGCTTATTTCAATGCTGTTTTGTCTCAGAGAAGAGGGAGGGCTGAGGAGAAGGAGGGAGATGGAGAGCAGCCTGCCAGCGGAGCAGCCAGATCCCACCTGACACTTATGGAGTTCTGTGCATTGTGTGGGTGCAGTTCTAAAGTGCGAGATAGAGCAGGGACTACCAAAATGTGGCTACACATACACAAAGTGAACACACACTCCTGGACAGATGGCACTAGCTCAAAGCAGGGTCACCAAAACCTCCAATTCATAAAACACACACACACGCACACACACACACACACACACACAGAGTATCCGTGAAGTGTAATAAAGCAAGGTGTGCTGGTGCTTAGGTCCCAGGAACTGTGCAGCCATTGAAGGTTTTAACCAGGGAAATGACACAGTCAAAGCAGTAGATTTGGAAGAATCAGTCAGCAATCTGTACAGCTGAGTCAGAGCATGTTAAGATAGGAAGGTGGGAGCCAGTTTCTTAAGCTTTGTCTCCTCATTGGTGTATTGGAGTTAATAACAGTAAATATGCATTGATTGTGAGCATGGAGCCTGCACCATGGGCCGCCTTCTCTTATACATCCTACAAGAAAATACGGTTTTCTGATCAATCACTCTGGCTTCCATCACTGCCTGAAGTTGTTTGTATTACTAGGTACCTGGCCCCAGTGTGCCTCAGTCTCCCCACGGGGTGTGCAGAACCCTCACGAACTCCCTGTTACTGTGAACTGCCACAGGGTAAGCACACAGGACTTTTGTCTCCCACCTGGCCGAATTGCTACAGAATTTATCTTTGAGCCCACTTTAAGTTTTAAAATATTTTTATTCCTCCGCTCTCTCTTTTAAAATTCTCAATATGTGTATCCCATTCATTGTTTCTGTGTGAGACTACAAATGCCTGTCATCTCCCTTTCATTAAGACAGGGCGTCTATTCACAGTCCTGCTCACAAAGACTCTGAAAAGGAGAGGTGACTTGTTTGGACAGAGACACCTCCCTGCCGCATGCAGCAGGCTGGCATCCCAGTGGGCCTGAGGGCACATCTCCAAAGGGCTGCTGGCTTTGTAGAAGTGACTCAACCTGGCAATGACATCTAATAATTTCAGGCCTGCTCCTAGAGACTCTGCCAGTACCAACAGCAAGTCCACTGCCATTTTCAGTTGTTATGAAGCATCTTAGACAGTAAATGTGCATTAATTTAAAAAATTCTGTTGATGTCTACAGGTATGCGCGAGTGTAGATATTAAGGTGTTCTGTCTCATGCAGTCTGGTATTATGTTTTTTTGGTTCATGAATGTTTCTTTTAATAAATCATTATTATTATCTTTATATAAGCTGAACTATAATTCTTATAAGATAATTGGCACCTACCTATGTAAAGAAATAATCATAATGTATTTACTATTTACTGACTGTCTATTATACAGAAGACCCAGACGTGACTATCACAGTAATCCCATGACATATGTGTTATTAACAAGACATTACAGGTAAGGAAAATTAAATAATGTGTTCAAGTACGCAGTTAGCAAAGAAGGCCTGGGAAATGGAATTTGAGTTATCCTGAGCAGAGTCTCCTTCCTGTCTTGACTATCACTGAGAATCTATAAGTGTTTGCTAAATGAGTTAGTGCATGAGGGACTCCAAAAGCACATTTTTAATTTCTGTATGATATTGGGTCAATTTATAGCTACAACAACAAGCTGTAGATAACTGATACTATATAAAATTAAAACTTGATTTTTAAAAAGTCTAACAATAAGGGGACAAAATACACAAAGTTGCACATGGGAACTCCCTACCTTACACTCTGATCATCTTGCACAGACACCACTGACCACCGCCATTCCTCATGTCTGGATGTGGACTCCTGTGGGCCACATCTACTGAAGACTGGCCAAAAGAAATGGATTCATTTAGCTTTGGGCCATGAATTTCACACATCATGACTATGGTTTCTGGAAATGAAAACAAACTGGCAGAGGATTTCCTGTGAACAAGGCACGGCTCTAGGTCCTGGGTTGAGTTCCAAACTTCCCACCCACAATCTGGGTTCTGGAGGACGTTCCTACAACATGTGGGATGTGTTGCTACTATCTCCCTTCCTTGGGACCTTCCTGATCGCCTGTAGATGGGTAAGCACACTCAAGCCATGCTGGTTCCTTGGCCTTACAGGCTGCAGGAGCAGCACACTGCTGTGTGGCAGGGGCTGCCCTGCCACCTCCCATGTGCCGGCCTTCTTCGTGGTAAAATTAAATGACTAGAGGGAATGAGTATCCATTTTACAATCTCCTCTTTTTACTAGTTGTTCCTTTTAAATACATTCTTTCCTTCTAACAAGTGGATTTTTTGTTCTATTACAGTTATCTCTTGAGTTCACTGTCAAGTTCATTTTAATTCTTGCATTCCCTTATGAAATATTCACTCAAAATGAATTTCTGTCCCATCAGTTGCATAGCTCTGCTCCTGGCGTGGGAATTCTATTTCTTCAAAGGCTTTATTTACTTAAACATATTCTTTTTAGAGGTCTCTATTATCCGTAATCCTTGGAGGGAACCACTGGCAATTGTAGAATAGGGCCTTTTGCTGCTGAGAGGCTTGAGAAACAAATCTGAAATATTTTAAAATGAAAGGCACCTGTGAGCTGACGCATGCCCTGGTCTGACTGTTACTGGGCACCAAGCACCAGACACAACACAAAATGGCAATTATTCTTCCTGGCTGCCAGTGCCAAATGAGTTTTTTCTGCACTTAAAGATGAACAGAGGTTTGCAGTAATTGAATGAAATAATATACAATAATTTAAAATATTGTTCATTCAGAGAGAGATTAGGTTTTAATTAAATGGCACCATTTAATACACTGCCCAGCAGATACTATAATTGGTGTCTTTAGCAGAAAACACAGTAATATCTGAGCTTGACAGAAGTGATAATGATACTAATTTAGCCCAGTGGGTACATAAACAGCCTGGCCACCTGACGCGGGTGAATGGACAGTAAGCTTTGATCGTGACACCTGCACCCCTCTTCATCAGTCATTTATTTTTCTGAAATAAAATTACTAATCACCCAGACAAAGCAAACGCTGTTTACATTAAACAGGGATGCTATATGGGATTTTTTAGGGGTAAAAGGATGCTCGTTTCTATGGCTACAAAAAGGCAGGGCTATCTTCAGAGCAGTTATACAATTACATTTTATTAGAGTAGGGAGAATGACATTTATTATTTTTAAAAACTGTCGTAAATGCAAAATAGCACTCACCAGTTTGTTCAAAGAGGGCAGCCAGTTTTCTGGCACCGTAACACTGCATAGTTTAATTCCTGTCTTCTCTGGGTCATTTACAATGGCATTTCCATTTCCAGGCTTGGTGCCTGTTCCCTCACTGCTCATTCCTGAAATGTGATATGATAAGGCCTATTCTCCCTAAGCCATTCTGCTTGACCATTCTGAACAAAGCCAGAAACAGGGTAGGGGTGAGGTGAAGGAGAATTTACCTGAATCTAAAAGAAAAAACAATTACCTTCTAAGGTCTAATTCTGCAGACATATTATGAAGTAACCTGAGATTAGATTACATTCCTTTGCTAAATTCTTTGTTTTCAAAAATATGCACACTGTACCTAGGGATGGAAAACTCATTTCCCTGCTTTCAAATGACCATAAACATGTTTATTTTGGAAAAGAATGAAAAAAAATGATTATAGCAAAGAGTTGGCTGAGTCATAATGTCATAAAAACAGGCTGGCTCTGTCACTGGGTAGGGCAACAGAACTCCTAGTCCCCAGAGAGTCCCTGCTGCATAACCCACCTTTATAGATGTTCGAGGGATTATCAAGGTCTTTCCCCAGCCCCAAGGAGCACCTCCCTGCATGGTGGAACTCAGGGAGAGTGTTCCATGAGAAATGGAACTGGGAACATGGGAGTGATAGCAATGCTTCCTTCTCGCAAGTAGCATCCCCAAAATGCTACCATCAGGATGCTCCCTGCAAACTCAAAAGCACGAGCAACCCCAATTGGGGGAAAGGATCCTGAGATGAATAAAGGCTGCCTAAGGGCTTCTTGGGCCCTCACAGTTAAAGGCCAAACCACACACTGACATCTCAAGATAGTTGTCAAGGGCCATCACCATCAATGGCCATATGAGGAGGTCATTGGAACTCCTTGCATTCTCCCTTACACAGCAAACCACACTCACCAGCCTGGGGTGCAATCACACAATCTAGTCTGCTCAGGACAACTACAGCATCCACTGGGCCTCCCTGAAAATCACTCTTTAAACCAGAGTCACCCAGTCGCACCCAGAGACTGCTCTGGACGAGGTCCCTGCTGCCTCCTGCCAGGTCCCACCGCCGTTTTCAGTTGCTGCCCTTCCTGACCTTTCTGGGGCAATTCAAGAGGTTAGATGTCACCCTCTGCATGCTCACCTCTTCTGGTGACAGCAGCCTTCAGTCAGAGCCTCTTCCGACTGTTCTAGAATGAGGATGTGCTCAAGACCGCCTTCTTAAATCTTTCTCTGTCTTCCAGCTCCTACAGGATAAAAGCCGGAATCAGTGGCGTGGTGTCCAGGCCTTCAGGATGGCTTCAGACGCTCCCCTTTTCGTGGCCCCTCTCTCTCCCCGCCCTCATCTGGCTCTCCTCTCTGTCATGGTCATCTCAGCACTCTATGTTTTCCTAGTCTCCGTGTCTACTCCCATAATGGGCCACAACTCGTCCTTCACCATCCACCCAGATCTGTAACCCCCCTCACCTGACTGGAAGCTTCTCACGGGTGGAACCTGCCCCTGACTTGCCCCTGTGAACCCCCATCTGTCTGCAGCAATGAGGTAAGACAGTGTCTCCTGGAGTTCAGTCATACCGTTCCTCCTGTGTCCACTGCACTTTCTACGTACCTTGAGCATCATGATTTTAATATGTGCATTAATTATTTAGATGCGAATCACACATCCACCAAAACTGAGGTTTTCCCCTTCTGGGACTTTACCTCAGCCATGTGCAGGGCAGACATGTTTGCTGGCTGAGGAGAGAGACTGTGGGACGTGCCATGTGAGCACCAACATGGGTTTTCCTCAGCTCCCCTGCACTCTCCCCCTCTCTCAGGGGGCATTTCACAACTTCACCAGCTCCAGCTAGGAGTCTTCTGAATTCTGTTTCCTGGATTTCTGCAATGATCCAGCCGTCATGAAGCAGGCAAGGACAGCTGTGGCATCTCACCCAGGGCCACCTCATGGCTTCCCTTGGGGAGTGCCAAAGCCTGAGTGTGCACTATAAGGAAGCCTGCTAAAGGGTAATCAAGGGCTGCCTCCTGAGGCTTCATGTCCAGATTCCGGGCATTCTCCCAGCTCCTCCCTTAAACACCCACTAAGAAATAACAGCAGCCCCAAGACTGCAAAAGAAATCCACTGGGATTATAGCCATTCCCCACAAGTAAGCAAACCGCCACATGAAATGCCCATGCATCTCGCACTAAACACAGTGTATCAAATTAAAAATAAAACTCAAGTTGTTTGGTTAATGGTTTTCCCAGGCTTGAGGTGGAGACCAGACCCCAGATCTGTCTCTTCAAGAACGTCAGCTGTTTTCCTGCTTGCTACACACACTGCTAGCTAGTAGCTGGCACCCGAAACCCTTTCATTCATTCTTAAACCTCATGTCCATTGAACTGAGAAAGGAGATTCATTAAATAATTAAAATTAGATCCAAACTAAAGGGCCATTTTCTCAGCTGTATTTGCAAAGATGTTCAGTTTTTAAACCCATGTTGCTTGGGATGCTGGCTAATGGAAGGCATTTGGAATCAGCTCTGTTTATGTCAATTTTTCATAGGTCACTTGCAGAAGTATAGGCTGAGGCATCCATATACAACATGTCTTCCTTGATAATGTATTTAAATTTAATTCTTTGAAAAATTATGTGAATTTTGTTCACAATAATATGTTCAGCTTTTACTTGAGAGGACCTGTCAGACTAGAAGATGAGTCACGTTCATTGCCAAGGTGCTAGAAAAAAAATCCCTGAGTGCCATCTGGAGCACTGGTTGGTTGTAGACATCATTTATTCTTAGAAGAGCTGGGAATAGAACTCGGAGTGCCTGCCCTCCACTCCAGCGCATTTGCACTGCTCCTGCTCAGCACCGTGCCAGGAGACGCGTAGGCCACAGCCGAGTTACAGGGGAGCAGCTCAGGGCCTTCCAGTCAGTTAATCCACCAGGCACTTGCAGGGTACAGCATTGGGCCAGGGAAGGCACAAGGAGCAAATCAGCCTTCCCTTCCTGGAAGCTGGTTTTTCTAAGTTTGCACTCAGTTCTCGATGCCAGCTGGAAATGTAGCCTGCAACAGTTACAGAAAATCTGCAAGCATTTCCCTCCAGTCTAGGGCTTGATCCAGGCCACCAGGGCTTCTAGAATAACTTCCATTCTGCACATTATGCTATGCCCTTTCCTAAACAGTGGGGCCAAGGAGAAGGACATAAAACCAGTGCCCATAACAGGCCTTCCTCAGGTGACTTAGTCCCAAGCTCTCTCTCACAACCACAGGCAAAACTCCCTGGGCCAAAGAAGCTGTTCTTACAGACAAAACTTTTCCCAAATAGACTCTCTGGGCTTTTAATTTGTCTTCTCCTCTATTCACACATAGTAATAATAATAATAATAGTAGTAGTTACCATTATTCACAGAAAAGTACTTATTTCCAGTTGTCCTCTTGGTGTTGAGCAGGTACTTAGCGTAGCTCTCCTCTCCTTTCCTTCCAGGGCAAATCAGGCTCCCTCTCCGTGCTGTTCATCCTACTCCAATGCTGTTTCCTGCTGCTCTTCTTCGTAAGGGTTGCTGGCAGTGTCTTCTGGCAGCTGTTCCTAGTGGAGGATCTTCCATCAACATCAGTGCCTCCCAGCCTGGCTTCTCTAGCCTTGCTAAACAGGTCCTCCCCTTTCTGGCATATCCTCAGCACCATTCCAGAGAGTTGCTCCTCAAAGGGTCTGCCCAGAGGCTTCTAGAAATACCTACAAATCTCTACAACCCCTTTAACAAACATTAAGAGGAAAAAAATAAGAATATTTACAAAGCGGTGGATGGCTTCACAGATTTTCTATATGCATTATTTATTTTCATTTTCACAAAAGTCATACGAGGTGGGTGGTATTATTTTAAAAATGAGGGTCATGGCAAAAAGCTCCCAATTCTTCTTCCCCCCTCCCCAATTATTCTTGCGTTCCTCTGCCCTCACTTTCTCTTTTGGAAGCCTAATTGCTGGTGTCATTTCTGTACTCCAAACCATCCATGATTCCCCACCATCTCCATAATAAAGTCCTAATTCCTTAGCCTGGGGCACCAGGCTATATGCTGTAAGATGAGCCTGCAATATGATTTCCCATTTTGTCTCCCAGACCCCACCAATATGCAAGCTGTGATCCAGCCAAAATAAATCACTGAGTGCCTCACACTTACCATGCAGTAGACGCACCGTGAGAAAGGCATCCAATTTGGACACACTGAGATTTATTCAGATTTCAACTCTGCCATTAACCAGCTGTTTCACCTTGAGAAAGTAACTAAAGCTCGTTGAGCCTTTTTTTTTTTTTATTCATCTGATCATTTACAAAGTATTTTTCAGTGAACAAAGAGATCCCCACTGAGGGTGCAGTAACAAGCAGCCCTGTGACTGTGGTGCCAAGCACTACCAGAACTTTAACTGAGGCTGTGGCCACTCACAGCCACCCCTACACCTCCCCTGCCATCCTGCCCCCAACTGGGGAGCCCGAGTCCTCCTCAGAGCATCTCACTCCCACCCTCACGGTCAGGGTGCATGTGGGCATGCAGGCAGCAAGGCCCTGCCTCTGTCCTTCCATCCCACCCAGAAATGATTCCCTTCCTGCCCTGGGGATCCAGGATATAGATATTGTACAAAGGTTTCTATTTTATTTTCTTGAGATGGGGTGTCACTTTGTCACCCTGAGTAGTGTGCCGAGGATCATAGCTCGCAGTAATCTCAAACTCTTGGGCTCAAGTGATCCTATTGCCTCAGCCTCCTGAGTATCTGGGACTATAGGTGCCCACCACAATGCCTGGCTATTTTCTTATCATTAATGCCCACTTTGGCTTCATATATATATATTTTTATTGTTAAATCATAGCTGTGTACATTTGTGCAATCAAGGGGTACAATGTGCTGGTTCATATACAATCTGAAATATTCTCATCAAACTGTTCAAAGTAGCCTTCGTGGCATTTTCTTAGTTATTGTATGTAGGCATTAGTATTCTGCATTTAATAGGTTTCACCTGTACCCATTCTAAGATGCACTATAGGTGTGGCCCCACTCATTACCCTCTCTCCACCTTAACCTCCCCTCTCCCTTCCCCTCCCTTGGCCCTTTCCCAATATTCTTGAGCTATAGTTGGGTTATAGCATTCATATGAAAGCTATAAATTAGCTTCATAGTAGGGATGAATACATTGGATACTTTTTCTTCCATTGTTGAGATACTTTGCTAAGAAGAATATGCTCAAGCTCCATCCATGTAAACATGAAAGATGTAAAGCCTCCATCTTTCTTTAAGGCTGCATACTATTCCATGGTATACATGTACCACAATTTGCTAGTCCATTCGTGGGTTGATGGGCACTTGGGCTTCTTCCATGACTTAGCAATTATGAATTGGGCTTCAATAAATATTCTGGTACAGATGTCTTTGTTATATTGTGATTTTTGGCCTTCTTGGTATATACCTAGTAAAGAAATTACAGGATTGAATGGCAGGTCTATTTTTAGATCTCTAAGTATTCTCCAAACATCCTTCCAGAAGGAAGGTGTTAGTGTTCATTCCCACCAGCAGTATAGAAGTGTGCCCTTTTCTCCACATCCACGCCAACATCTCTGGTTTTGGGATTTTTTTATGTGGGCTACTCTTACTGGGCTTAGGTGATATCTCAAAGTAGTTTTGATTTGCATTTCTCTGATGATTAAGGATGATGAGCTTTTTTTCATGTGT
>CAUYPK010035302.1:0-31310 GCA_963574355.1 Loris lydekkerianus | reverse complement strand
TTCCTCCCAAATTTTTTTTTTTTTCTGAGTAATGTCTTGGCTATTCAAGGTTTTTTCTGTTTCCATATAAAACGAAATACTAATTTTTTCAAGTCTTTAAAATATGACAGAGGTGCTTTAATAGGGATTATCATGTTAGATTGCTTTAGATAGTATAGACATTTTAACAATGTTGTTTCTTCCCAGCCGTGAGCATGGTATATTTTTCCATATGTTAACATTTTCAGCTATTTCTTTTCTCAGAGTTTCATAGTTCTCTTTATAGAGATCTTTTACATCCTTAGTTAGCTACACTCCCAGATATTTCATCTTCATTGGCACTATTGTAAAGGGAATAGAATCCTTCATTGTTTTTTCTTCTTGACTATTGTTGGTGTATATAAAGGCCACACATTTATCAGTGCTAATTTTGTATCCTGAGATGTTATTATATTTCTTGATCACTTCTAGGAATTTTGTAGTTGATTCCCTGGGGTTTTCCACTCTTCCAACTGTGAAGAGTGACAGTTTGATCTCCTCTGATCCTATTTGGATCCCCTTGATTGCCTTCTCTTGCCTGATTGTGGTGGCTAAGACTTCAATTACAATGTTAAAAAGTAGTGGCGACACTGGGCATCCTCGCCTGTTTCCTGATCTGAGTGGAAATAATTTCAATTTTACTCCATTCACTATGATATTGGCTGTGGGTTTGCTGTACATGGCCTCTATCAGTTTAAGAAATGTTCCTTCTATACCTATTTTCTTAAGCATTCTGATCAAGAAAGGATGCTGGATATTGTCAGAAGCTTTTTCTGCATCAATTGAGAGAATCATAGGGTCTTTGTTTTTTAATTTGTTTATGTGATGTATTATATTTATGGATTTACATATATTGAACCATCCTTGAGACCCTGGGATGAAACTCACCTGGTTGTGGTGTATAATTTGTTTGATGTGTTGTTGGATTCTCTTTGCTAGGATCTTATTAACTATTTTTGCATCAATATTCATTAGAGATAATGGCCTATAATTTTCTTTTCTTGTTGGGTCTTTTCCTGGATTGGGTATCAGGGTGATATTTGTCTCATAGAATGTATTGGGAATTATTCCTTCTTTTTCTATGTTTTGGAAAAGATTAAGTAATATAGGTTCCTCTTTAAAGGTTTGGTAGAATTCTGATGTGAGGCTATCTGGTCCCGGGCTTTTCTTTTGGGGGAGATTTCTTATAGTTAATGCTATTTCAGAGTTTGTTATAGGCTTGTTCAACATTTCCACTTCTTTCTGGCTAAATCTAGGAGAGTGGCATTTTTCCAAGTATTGATCTATTACCTTCAGATTTTCATATTTCTGAGAGTAGAGTTTTATGTAGTATTTATTAAGAATTTTTGGAATTTCTGAAGAATCTGTTGTTATTTGGCCTTTATCATTTCTGATTGATGAAATTAGCAATTTTACTATTCTACTTCTGGTTTGGTTAGCCAAAGGTTTATCTATTTTATTGACCCTTTCAAAAAACCAACACTTTGATTGGTCAATCTGTTGTATGATTCTTTTGTTTTCAATTTTATTCAGTTCTGCTCCAATTTTAGTTATTTCTTTTCTTATGCTGTGTTTAGGGTTGGAAAGTTCTTCCTTTTCCAGTTGCTTGAGATGTTTCATTAAGTCATTGACTTCCTCTCTTTCTGCTCTCTCGAGGAAGGCTTGCAATGCTATAAATTTTTTCTCTTAGGACTGCCTTTGCAATATCCCAGAGGTTCTGATAGTTTGTTTCTTCATTATTGTTTTGTTCCAAGAATTTGGTAATTTCCCTTTTAATCTCATCTATGACCCAGCTATCATTCAGCATGCGGTTATTTAGTTTCTGTGTTTTTATATGAATGTGGAGATTCCTGTTGATACTAAGTTCAACTTTTATTCCATGATGGTCCAAGAAAATAAAAGTAATGATTTCTATTCTTTTAAATTTGTTGAGATTAGACTTGTGACCTAAGACGTGATCAATTTTGGATGATGATCCATGGGCTGATGAGAAGAATGTGTATTTGGTTTTGTTAGGATGAAATGTTCTATAGATGTCTATTGGATGCAAATGTTGAATGGTTAAGTTTAATTCTAAAATTTCTTTGCTCGGCTTCTTTTTTGAGGATCTATCCAACACTGCCAGAGGAGTGTTAAAGTCTCCAACAATTATGGTGCTGGGGGAACTCATGTCAGAGTTTCTCTTATAAATTGAGGCGCATTCTGTTGGGTGCATAAATATTGATAATTGAAATCTCCTCAGGTTGCCCTTAACAAATACGAAGTGATCATCATTATCTTTTCTTAATTTAATTGGTTTAAAGCCTATTGTATCTGTGAATAAAATTGCAACACCTGCTTTTTTCTTATTTGCATTTGCCTGAATTATAGATGACCACCCCTTCACCCTAAGTCTATGTTTATCTTTTAAGGTAAGGTGAAATTCTTGAATGCAGCAGATGTCTGGCCTGAGTTTTTGTATCCAGTCAGCCAACCTGTGTCTCTTTAGAGGGCAATTTAAGCCATTCACATTAATTGAGAGGAATGATGAGCCAGACAGAGTTTTAGGTATTGAATTTTTCAAAAGTACAGTGGACATTTTTAATCCTTTTGCCACTATGGAAGTTGGAATTTGATCAAAAGTTTCTGAGTGAGTTTACTTTTGTGGTGGAGGATTGTGTTGTTCATTATGGAGGATAGATCTGAGAATATCCTGAAGAGCTGGTTTAGTTATGGCAAATTTCTCCAACATGCAAATGTCATTAAAGTATTTAATTTCTCCATCATAGATGAAACTCAGTTTAGGTGGATACAGGATCCTGGGTTGAAAGTTATTTTGTTTAAGGAGATTAAATGTCGATGACCACCCTTTTCTGGTTTGAAAGATTTCAGCAGAGAGATCTGAAGTCATTCCAGTGTTTTTCCCCTTGTATGTTACGGTTTCTTATGTCTTGCAGCTTTCAGAATTTTCTTCTTCATATTATGTTTAGCGATGTTAATTATAATTTGTCTATGAGAATTTTTATTTGGGTTGAGTTGTGCTGGTGTTCTATAACTGTCTGCTATCTAAATTTCAGAATCTCTGGGCATGTCTGGAAAATTCTCTTTAATTATTTCATGAAGCAAAGCATCTGTATCCTTTGCACCAACCTCATCTCTTCAAATTATTCCAGAGCTCTCTGAGAGAATGATCCAGTATTGTTCTCCACTTTTTTTCCTCTTTGAGTTTTTGGGAACATTTAAAAGTTTTGTCTTCAATGTCAGAGATCCTTTCTTCTGCCTACACCATTCTATTACTGAGGGATTCTACTGTATTTTTTTAGATCTTTTAGGGCTGCAAATTCTTGCTTCAATGTGTCAAAGATGAAATGGTCACTTCGTCTTTAAATTCATTGACTTCTTGAGACATCTTCTAAATTTCTGCTTTGAATTCTAATTTCATCATTTCCTCCATTTTGTTGATGTTATTTGCTATCCAAACTCTAAACTCAATTTCTGACATCTCAGCCATTTGTTTGTGAATGGGATCTTGTGCTGTGTCGGCTTTATCGTTTCTTGGGGCATAAGATCTACTCTGATTCTTCATATTGCCAGAGTTTTTCCACTGATTCCACCTCATGATTGTTTTTCACTGTTGGCTAGGTGCTCAGGTAAGGTGAAATTGGATTGGGGTTTCCTGGAGTTGTGGTTAACCAGCCCTTTGTTAAGGATCTGGGACTGATGACTGCAGCTTTTTCCCCTTTAGCTTTGCAAAAGACTGTACAGTATTACAGTCTAAGGCTGAGGAAACCTGTTTGGTGTGGTGGGGTTAGGTGGCTCTGTCTTATATTCAGCTGGTTCTTTTCCAATCCTGGTGGATCAGTGACTCTGGTGAAATCTTAGCTGTGAAGAAATACAAGCAATTAAGAACCCCCACCCCCACCCCCAGACAACAACTGGAATGGGAAAATCAACCCTTCCTGTTACTACAGAATTAGGGTACCACCCGAGATGGTCCTTGGGTGATTGTCCCAAGTTAGGGGTTATGAACCAATTGACCAAGTCAGCACGAACTCTCAAGTGGGAGAGTTTGAAAGGTCTCTAACACCTACATAGCAGAGGTCTACTGGCTGCTCATATTTGGCTCTCTCCAGTGCTCTCTGGAGTCAAAAAGGCCCACCCAGTAGCACGGTAGTATCAGGGGGCTGAGTCTCTTTCTCCACTTTGTTCCTTTTTTACGCCCAGTCACTGGTGACCCCACAGGGCTGTAGTCCTTCTACCTCCAATAAGCCAAAGTGCCAGGGCTTAGCGCCTGTCAGAGTCAAAGAAAGGTCAATGCCCCCGAGGCCTGGCAAATGCCCTCAGCTACCAGCCAGCTGGGGGAGCTGAAGACTGCCTGCCTCAGGTGTTCAATAGCCACTTGGGCTCAGTCTAATCCTGGGGGTAGACTAAGGAAAGCAAATGCTTTTCTTTCTCAGCCACCACGCTTTTGTCCCTGCTGCTCTGCAGCACCAGTATCCCTATAGAGTGAGTTCTGGTTTCCTTTGGCAGTGCACAGAGTTGGGGAGGTGTTTCTCCAAGATCAGATCCTGGCGTGATTACTCTATTGTTGCTGGATCTTTGTGGGAAGTGACCCTGCCCAGCTCCTCTACCACTGCCAAGGCCAGAGAATTCTGGCTGTAGGAGCAGCTCCAGGAGCATGGTTCACATGGATCCGGCAGCAGGGCAGGGGATGCTGCACGCAATTCTGGCAGTGTCCAGCGCTGGTGACTTCAGCAAGGAGAGTACTACTTGACTCGCAATTCTGGTTGGGCGGGGCCTGGCACGGAGGCTGGGCAAGTGCGGCACTAGCCCGGCTGCACGGCAGGCGGTCTCTGCAGTCTCTGGCCAGGCGGGCATGGTGCACGGCCTCAGCAGTCTCTGGCTGGGTGGGCATGTCGCAGAGGCAGAGAGGACACCAGTGGCAGGGCTCAGGATGTATGGCACGGCTTGGAGACAGGTAGGGCTTGGGGGAGGGCACAGGCACAGGGCCTCCAGGTCTGTTTCTTATTTCTTATCTTGTACTAGCTTTGGGTTTGGTTGGTTCTCATGGTTCTAGGTTCCAGAGGTGTGACCTAGGATTTTTAATTTGTGATCTTTATGATGCAGGCATTTGGTGATATAAACTTTCCTCTTGGGTCTGCTTTTGTTGCATCCCAGAAATGTTGATAGCTTGTGATGCCATTGTCAACATTCTTTGATTTCCATGCTGATACAATCATTTACCTAAAGATTATTTGGCAGCATGTTGTTTAATGTCTACTCATATGTATAGTTTTGATAGTTCCTTTTGGAACTGAGTTCTAGCTTTGTTCTACTGTTGTCTGAGAAGTTAGTTACATGCTATTATTTTTTTTTTTAATTGCTGAGACTTACTTTGTGGCCTAACATATGGTCCAACTTGGAGACTGTCCCATGTGCTGATGAGAAGAATTTATGTTCTGAAATTCCTATGTGGAAACTTCTGTCAATATCTATTAGGTACATTTGTTCTAGTGTCTCTTTTTTAGTTCTGGTGTCTATTTCTGTCAGGGGAGTGTTGTCATCACACACTGTTATTATCTTTCTGTTTCTTATAGTAGCAATATTTGTTTATGAATCCGGGAGTGCTGGTGTTAATTGCATAAATATTTATTATTGAATAAATCACTTTATCATCTTATTGAATCAATAACTTTATCATCTTACAATGATCAGTTTTGTGTTTTTCTTTAACTGTTGTTGATTCAAAATGTGTTTTATTTGATGAAAGAATAGCTGCTCCAGCCAACTTTTGGTTTCCATTAGTGAGTGAGGAATATTGTTTTTTACCACTTTAACTTGAATATATGAGACTCTTAATGAGTTAAATGGCTCTCTAGGAGATAGCAGGTATTTCATTTGTGTTTTTTTCTTAATCCATTCCATGAGCCTGTATCATTTACGTGGGGGTATTTCAGCCATTTTATTCAATGTTCGTATTGATAATTGAGATACTGTTCAATTCCACATGCTGTTTGTCACCAGTTGCTTTATTTTCTCCCTTGTGCTGCTCTTTCAAAAGAGCTGTTAGTTTTTACTTTTGAGTGTTTTTATCCTGGTGCATATTTTTACAGCACTTTTGGGCATTTTTTGCAGGGCAAGTCTAATGGTGACAAATTTCCTAAATATTTGCTTATCTGGAAAAGATTATATTTCTCCCACACTTATGAAACAACTTAGTTTTACAGGATACAAAATTCTTGGCTGACATTTCTGCTTAAGAAAACTAATAATAATACCCCAACTCCTTGATTGTATGATTGAGGAGTCTGCTATTAGTCTGATTCATTCTATCTGTCATACTAGATGTTTTTATCTCACAGCTGAAGGAAGTTTCTTCTTCAAGTTGAATTTGATCAGTGTGATGATTCTGTGCCTTGGTGATGTACTTTCTGCAGTGAACCCTCAAGGTGTATGTTGAGCTTTTTGTACCTGGATATACATTATTCCCTAAAATAGGCTTTCTAGGGCTTTTGCTGCTTCTTCTTTCTCTGTTATGCCTACTATTCTTCCATTTTTGTGCTTTACATATGTAATCCCATGTGTCTTGGAGACTTTGTTCAGTTCTTTTGTCTTTATTACTGTCTGCATTAATTCCAAAGAGTTTTCAAGCTCTGAAATTATTTCCTCTGCTTGGTCTAAGCTATTCTTAAAACTTTCCGCTGTGCTTTTTATTTCCAAAAATAATTTTTCCTTTCTAGAAGTTGCATTTTTTTAGTTTGTCTATTTATTTACTAAATTTTTCATTAATTTCCAGAATTTTATATCTAGTTCCTTTGAGTTGGTATTCCATTTCCTCTTGGATCTCAGTGAGCTTTCTTAAAATCTATATTTGGAATTCTTTATCTGCCATTTCAGCATTTTTAAGAGGAAGCCATTCCTAGAGAGGTGGTATGATCATTGGGTATATCCTTTCAGTATAATTTTTTTGGAGTTCTTGTGCCGATTATTTCTTATCTGAAGCAGCTGTCACTTCTGTCTTTGGGATTTTTGTTTATTTGGATGGGACTTTTTTTCCCCTTTCTGTTCAGGATGTGCCTATAGCATCGGGTGAGTAAGGAGTTTTGTTTTTCAATATATATAGTTTGGGGGGGACCTTGGTTCTGAATGAATATCTTGGTCCTAGATAGCCTTACTGTGGTGGCTTTTAAAATTCCTAGCTATTTTTGGGCTGTACTAGTTGCATACTATATGTGTGGGCAGATTTCCTGTGTCATGTTGAGTTGGGAAAATGGAGACGTTTTACAATCTTAAATAGACCTGTAGAGTTCTTAGCAGTGTGAATTATATTAGTGATCTCTGTTTCATCTCCAGTTCAGTAGGTGGTGCCTGTGGCTGAGAGTCCACCAAATCCTGTACAATGGGATGGGTAATGGTGTGGTGGCACATACAAGTTTATCTACCTGCCAGTAAATGTTGCTTGCAGGAGAGAGTCCACTTTAGGGACCTGTTTTTAGTTTCAATTAGACAGGAGGAGCACTCAGATGTACCAGGCAATGGGCAGAGCCCTGGGGACCCGAGAGGGCCCCCTTTTGTGCTGCACCACAGCTGAGGGTGACAGGTGAGTGTGATTAGTGGGGGTGATTTGGGAGAGCCTATGTTCAGGCTCCATAAATGCAGGTATAACTGTTGTCTCAGCAGGCATCAGGGTTATCTCCCAGATCACTGGGTATAGCCACCACCACACCAACACTCATGAGGAAGGGACAGTGTGGAGTTAAATGTCTAGTAGACAGGAGTGGGTTTCAGTCTTCTGCTACTTTCATTGCCCTATGGATCTCCCTCTGGCAACTGGCCATAGGCAGAAGCCCAAACCTGCTAAGTTCACTAGCAATACCACTGCAGGCTCCAGACTTATAGCTTGCCTGTCCAGGACTGTGGGCCTAATAAAAAAAAATGGCTTTTTTGTGAGGGGAAGGGTACTCAGAAAGTTCACTGTGGGTGAGACACATGGTATATTTTCCTTCTGGTATCGCCTGGGAAGGCTCATTCCCTTCTCAAGATCAGTTCACACATCTCTTCTCCATGTCCTAGAATAAAGTGATTTAGTCCTAGGCTATTGGAAAAAGCCTAAAGACCTGTCTTCCTATACCACAGATTGAACCCCCAAACTGACACAGGGAGAGGTATTTTTAGTCCTGAGTTTCCCACAGAGTGCTCAAGTGGGCTTAGTGTCCTTGTGTGTCAGGGTAATCCTAACTCAGCTGTTGCAGCCAGGTGGGACAGAACATTCTGTCCAGTCATTTGGGCAAGGCATTCATGGGCAGAATACTCCCTTGGACCACTGCAGGTTCTCATAGGGAAAGGAGTAAGCTATACTCACAGTGTCCTGAGTGTGGTGGGAACACTGACAGAGGGAAAGAAGTCACTCCTGATTGCCCTAGCTTAATCATCCCTTGGGGCACCCAGGCCACCTGCATGCAGGAATTGCCACCACTGTGTCTGAAACAGTAGGCAGGGGAGGGGAGGAGGAATGGGAGAAGAGTCTAGAAAGAGGGGACCTAGCACTCTGGTCCCCTATGTCTTGAGGAGCTATTCTGGCATGTTGTGCTGTCCTCTCAACTGAAGACAGCATGGAATGTCCCACCTGTGGAATAACAGTCTTCCCACCAGAAGTCCCTGGCTGCCTGTGGCCGCTAAGTCTGAGGGGATGTTGCACAGTATTTTTGTGGGGTCTAGTGGGGGTAAACACCTGAAATGCTGAAGCTCCCTAGGCAAAGGCACAAGATGGGCGCAGAACACTGTGGTGCACACCACCTCTACTTGGGTCTATTGTGAGGCAGTGACCTCCAGGATGCTGGCAGCCTGGTGCTCTGTTCTCAAGAAGCCCCCAGTTCCATTATTGTGGCAGCACCAGTGCCAGGGCTCATGAGGGTAGAGGAGCTGTCTGACTGGGAGCCAGCACACTGCCAGGGTGTAAGGAAAGTAAGACCAAACTCCCATCTTACCTTTCCATTGGGCTCCCAAATTACTCCATGCTCTATCTCTATAAAAATCTTTCTTCTTGGTCTGTCCAGTGAACTCTTCTCATGGGATTTTCTGTGGGTTCTGGTGCTAAGAAATACACCTGGATGTACCTTTTCATCTGAAACTTTGTCTTCTTTCTGAAGTAATCTGTTGACTGATGTATCTCTACTCAGCCATGTAGCCTGTAACCCTTCTATATCTTACTCTGACTCACTCTCTGAGTTATGACTTTGAAATACTATTTTCTAGTTGCCCCTAAGGTCATTAATCTCTATATTGCTGCCCGGGTGGCCTTTTAAAAATACATTTCTGATGATCTTTGTCATCTACTTAATGAGAAGATCCCCGTTACATGAAGTATGCACACTGGGATGACACATGTCTGCTGTGGTGTAGACTGACCCCCCCAGGTCCACTCCCTAGGCCACTCCCTGTAGCTGTGCTCCAGTTTTACCATGCTACTTTGCAACCCTTCATTGCCATGTTTTTCTATGCCTCCTCCTTCTGTTAATGCTGTTCTGTGTAGAAACCCTTCACACCCTTCCTCTGCACAGTGTCTGTCTTTCAAACTCTGCTTCGTTCTTTGCAGCATTTCCTGAGTTTGCCAGGTAGAATAGATTGTTCTCTCCCTTGTGTCTTTTACCATCCTTTATTCACTTCAATTGTACAACTAGTGAATTATCTTTTTCTGTTCTTGTTTTCATGTTCCTCAATCCCCACTTGAATAAAGGGCAAAATCTGCCTTCTATTTATGTTTTCAGCTTCTCTCAGAAGGTTGCCCATGATTTGGTAGGCACAGTAAGTGTTTGCTATGTAACTGACTGAGTGAGTGGGGAAGTGAGAGAACAAATGCCATAAGTCCTGATGTTGAGTTTTGTTGTTGTTGTTGTTGTTTTGTTTTTTTTAATAGGAGGGAACAACAAATCCAGCAACTGGAAAAATGGAAAAAGGTATTGGTAATATTGAAATGCTCCATGAGAGTAAAAAATAATGTGAATTATACTGTTGTTCAAAAAAATTATAGAAGTGGTAAGTTAGTGAATATCTCTGAAAAATTTTCACACCGGAATATTGTTATAAATACTCCAATTAAAATGTGTATATCCAAACATAAGCTCTATTTCTTAAAATATTTTCTTTTACTATTTTCTTTGTGCTATTAACTTTGTCTCTCTGTAACTGCCTCAACCCTGAAATCATATTTGATAATAATTTTATCTCAGTGAAATATAAATAAATGGTGATAGACTTGTATATGTACTTAAAATACATAGTAAAAAATGTTGTCATGAATCTGTCTTTGAATAACACTTTACAGATAAGATGTCCATGTTATTACCTGGACAAACTGAAGGTGGAAAATCACTTTGGGATTCTGAGGTACTGTCCATTGTTGTTCTTTTGATTTTAAAATATACGCATTGAGTGATGTTAAAACTTAAAAAGGGATGTTCTGACTTCATTCTCACCTCTGCATATGCATATAAGGAGTTATGTTCTTAAATTTTCCAGCTCATAATTTGAAAAATAATTGTGTACTAAATATATTATTGCTGCTTAGTATAATTCTGTAATTTTATAGCATTAATTTGAGAAGCCAGTGTACTATAGTGTAAAAAACAGGCTTAGATGTGACAAGGGATCAATCTGGGTTGCAAAGTATGTTTATCTACAACGTAGAGAATTATTCCTGGTCAACTCATGGCCAAATGTGAAGTTTTTGTGGTGCAGCAATCTCACTGTTATCCAACACCCACAGGGATTGGTAGGTTCTAGGTAAATATAATTTCTGATTTCTTGAGAGTTACTATTATAAATAGGCCTAACTAATTCTATGCTCTATACTATACCATATAATACCATGCACTTTGTACTGACTTGCTATTAATAATGAAATACATGAATTAAAAGCAAATAAAGACAAAGACAAACTTCACTTCCTTGAACACAGTTTTAGTGTATTATAAAACAGCTTTGTAAAAGCAGCATACAATTTTAGTTAACTGGTAGTCAGTACACATTTCTAGAATAAGGAAAATTATTTTAAAGCTTTCTGCTATATGTATTACACATATAGAAAGTGTATTATACCCTCTTATTTTTGGTGGGAAATTAAAATTGAGTGAGGGTTTCCTATTGAAATATGTACATGAGTTAATATTTTGTCCATAAATGTTTCTTTGGCATTCCATACTTGGGTGACAGAGTCAATATCCATATGAAATGGGGGATAAGCTTGATCTAGAGAGCATATATGAGGTATTCTATTGAAATATTTTAGATTTTGGTATGTGTTTCTCTTCTTTTTACATCTAACTGAGTCTAAAATAGTTTAAAATAGGAAAAGAAGATTTTTTTTAACTGATTGCAAATTTTAATGGAACTTGTTTTTAATTGAAACTCATTATTGATATACATTGTTACAGAGTATGTCTAAGAATCCCCCACAGAACTATCATGGTCCTTCATTAACAACTGCAGATCAAGAAGGAAAAAGTACAGTAAATGGACAAATAGAAGGTAAGAACCATAATTCATTTTTTTAAAAGTCTTTTGAAATTTTTTTATTTAAAAGCATAAACACTGACATATTCTAACAACAAAAGGAAATCACTTATAGATGCATGGTAGGGAAAAAGAGAAGTGAAATGGTGATATGTTGTAGAACTTATCAGGTACCAGGAACAGATGAAATTGAGAATTTCACTGAAAGGAGCTGGATTACCACTTGCATTTCAAAATAGTCTAAGACCTGAGCCATCTGCAGTGGATCATGCCTGTAATCCTAGCACTCTGCGAGGTTGAGGAGGGTCAATTACCCTGAGCTCAAAGATTCAAGGCCAGCCTGAGCCAGAGTGAGACCTTGTCTCTTAAAAAAAAAAAAAAAAAGTCAGGTGTTATGGCCAGTACCTGTAGTTTCAGCTACTTGGGAGGCTGAGGCAAGAGAATCACTTGAGCCCAAGAGTTGAAGTTGCTGTGAGCTATGCCACCATGCCACTTTACAGAGGGTGACAAAGTGGGACTCTGTCTCAAAAAAAAATATATATATATAGTCGAAATCCAAGGAAAGGCAGGAAATAAGGATGAGGCAAAGAGTAAAAGAGAGAATGAAAAATGAGAACAGTAGAGAGTACAGGAAGTATGTAAAGGGCAGAGGCAGGTGGATTTAGATGAGGCAGATAAATAAAATAATCCTTCAGAAAATGGAAGAACCAGGTATTAGAAAGGTGGGAAGAATGTTAAATGAACTTCAAAGACCAAATTAAATAAACTTCTCTGATAGAGAAGTAGAGCATAATGTTCCCATTCTTCCTGCAGACCTCTGTTTTCTCTGCTACAGAGAAACATAAGCAGATATGGTTAGCAGTCCATGTATATATTAATAATTTAATGGCATATAAAATGTTGTGACTTCATAGGATGATATCATATAGGCCAAAATAAGAGAATTGGAAAGGAGTAGATAATAAGATTAATTATGCAGAGAGCAAGGAAGCTATAGCCTGATAAAATGTCCACTAAAATGTTATGACTTAGGATTTAGTTTCAGTTTGGACAACAAGGTACTGAGGAACTTGAGGCTAGATTCTAAAAGGATGAGTTTAAGTGAAGGAATGTGGAAGCACATCCAGTACATACCAGAGCTTCTAAGCTCTAAAGAATCAGCTGGAACCTTGTTTAAAAGGCACATTCTGAGTCTATCGGGCCTGGGATTCTGCATTTCTTACAAAGTCTCAAGTGATGCTGATGCTGCTGGTGATTGGACCATCCTCTATGAAGCACAGATATAAACATCCCTTTAGAAAAAATCTGGTAGAAGAGCCATTGCATAACAGTTCAAAACATAACAGGATCAAGGGGAAGCATTATTTTGCTTTTATTTTTGAGTATATTTCTAGCCAGAGGGGAAAAAGCAAAGTGGTAAAGATATAGAAATAATACACATGAGATAGTACTGCTAACTATAACAGGAAGAAGTAGTGGAAATAATCCATCAACAGCATGTAGTAGGAAAGCATCAAGACCACAGTCCTAGAAATTCCTCTTGCAAAGGAAGGGTTGTGAGGGGTCAAGGAGGAAGAAGAGAAAGGTGCTAGAAAGGTAATTTTGGACTTGATGATGTGGAAACTTTTGAGGACTCACTTCAGATGGCTGTAGCATGTTCAAACTGAAAGAGAGGCTTACATCATTGCTGCTCCAGAGGTTATTGGAAGCAGAAAAGATGTAAGAATTGAGGTAAACCACAGCAGCTCACTTCTCCTCTGCAGAGGTATTGGGCATCAAAGATATATGTTGTATTGATCTTAATTAATGAAATTAAATGTGAGTATAGAATCATTGGCTTTCTCTTAAAATTGCTAATTTTTAGTACGATAGTTGTTTCAACTGATATAACAAGCCAATTTCAGACACAAAAAAATTATGGAATTCATTTTTTGCATAGTAATATTATTTTTGAAAAATATTACACTGAGCGGAGAGGCAATATGGTTGACTGGAGCCAGCATTCCACAGAGGCTCCCATTCAGTAGAAGAGTTAATGTACAAAAGCTTATCAAATAAGCTGACAGTTTGGAGCTGAGCCAAGAGAGAAGATCAAAGAGTGCACATGCTCACTGCTGAGGAGAGTTTTAACCCCAAGGAAACAATAAGTACAAATGCCATTGCCAAGCAGATAAGAGTCCCCTCCCCCATGAGAATGGCTCACAGTGTACTTTCTACAAACAAGCGAGCAGAGTTCAGATCTCCTCCTATTTTATCCCATGGAGAGACCCACTAAAAACCAGGACTCCTTCCCCAGAGAGAACCCATTTGTTTGCCTTGGCATTCTCCCACCAAGCATAAAACTAAACATCTACCCACAATTCTGAACTGCCAGCACTCCCCTCCACTCCTACCCCAAGGTCTAGAAGCCTGTCCACTGCAGAGTCCAGCCTCTTGGCCAATTTCCTGAGAGGTGCAGGAAAGGCATGGGCTACTACAACTCTGTGCTGAATCAGTGGCACAGGTGTAAAGCAGGGACTGTGGAGTGAGGGAGCCAAGTGGGAGAGGGAGAAAAGGTGCTCCACAGCAGAGTGCGGCAGTGACATCAGCACCAGCGGGAAAAATAGGGCTCACATCACTGGTGGTATTTTTGAGAAACACTTCCCATCTCTCTTAGCAACCAGAGAGAGCTGGCCCCTACTCTGAGGGCAGCCATGGGTAGAAAAGATCTGGGACCGAAATGCAGCCCTGTGAGCAAAGAGTATGCCTGCAATGATACCTGCCCAGGCAGGGCTTGGAGGAGACTGAGACTAGACTATGTACACACAGAGGTGGCATACTCCCAGGGAAGAGCCGAGTCAGAATTACTGCTTTTGTGAGCTCAATATGCACCCAGTCCTCAGTGAAACATAGCTGGGACAAGAGGGTGCATGGCAGTGGCTTCAGCCCAGGACAGGGCAGAAACTGAGAGCTATTTGTGAGCTCTAATCACGTCTGCCCCAACAAAGAGTGCAGCCAAGACAGAGACGCCAATTCCAGGAGAATTTGAGCGGTGGTGGTGGCACAGGCTGGGGCCGAGTCATAGCTTCTGTGACTCAAAACACACCTGGCCCACAGTGGAACACAGTCAGGACAGAAATGCAAATTCTGCAAGTATAAAAGTGGCAGCAGTATCAGCCTTGGGTGAGGCTGGAACTGAGTGACACTCCCCAGCTTCCCTTGAGCACCTGAGGTAGTCAGGCTTCAGCTCCCCCTGCTGACTGATGGCAGAGTGTGGTAGCCTGGCCAAGGAGACATTGATCTCCCTGTGACTCTGGAAGGTACAAAACTCTGGCACATTTGCTCATTGAAGGGAACTGGGCCACATCCCCATGCAAGGTGGGGAAGGAGGCATCAACCTCCCTGGACTAACTCATTTCCTGGGCGGGCTTTTCTGACTCCACGGAGCACTGGAGCAAGCCACACTTAAGCTGCCAGGAGACCCCTGCCATGTAGTTTCTGGAGATGTATTGAACTCTCCTGCTTGAGAGTTGGTGCTGACTGGGACAACTGGTTTGGAACTCTTGACCAGGAACCATAACCTGAGGATCCTCCAACGTGGTACCCTGGTTGTCTTGTATTGGAAAGGTTTGATTTTCCTCTTCTAGTTATTGCCTGTGGGGGTAAGGGTGTCTTAGTTGCTTGTATTTCTCCACAGCTGAGACTTCAACCCAGAGTCACTAATTCACTAGGATTGAACAGAGACCAGCTGAATACAAGACAGAGTCACTTAGCCTCACCACACCAAGCAGGTCCCCAGAGACACAGGCTGTAGTACTGTATGGGTCCTTTGCAAAGCTGTAGAGAAAAAGATGCAGTCACTAGTCCTAGCTCTTTGGCAAAGGGATAGTTAATTACTACTCCAGGATTCCCCAATCCAGTTTCACCTTAACTATTCATCTAGCCAAATGGTGAGAAAATAATCATGGGGCAGAATCAGTGGAAAAACTCTGGCAACAAGAATAATCAGAGTAGATCAACTCCCACAAGGAACAATAAGGCGGATTCACCAGAAGATCCCATTCATAAACAAATGGCTAAGATGTCAGAAATCGATTTTAGAATTTGGATGGCAAATAAGACTAGCAGAATAGAAGTAAATTTGGAATTAGAAATTCTAGGAATAATTTAAAAGTTGTCTCAAGAATTCAATGAATTCGAAGAAAAATCACCAAATATTTTGACACACTGAGAAAAGCATTTTCAGCCCTCCAAGATATGAGAAATACAATAGAATCCCTCAGTAACAGAATGGAGCAGAAAGGAGAAAGGATTTCTGACATTGAAGACAAAGCTGTTGAACAATCCCAAATGCTCAAAGAGGAAGAGAAATGGAGAGCACAGGATAATTCTCTCAGAGAGCTGTGGGACAATTCCAAAAAAAGCAAACATTCACCTTATTGGAATTCCAGAGGTTGTTTTGAAAGGCCTAGATGCCCTACTTAAAGAGATAATTGAGGAGAACTTCCAAAACATGGCAAGAAATTCTGAAATTCAGATAGCAGACAGTTTCAGAACCCCAGCACAACCCAAATAAAGCATCTCCAAGACACGCTATAATTAACTTCACCAAAGTTAATATGAAGGAGAAAATTCTGCAAGGATCCAGACATAAGAAAAACATAACCTACAAGGGAAAGAATATTAGAATGACTGCAGATCTCTCTGCTTAATCTTTTCAAGCCAGAAGAGGATGATCATTGACCTTCAACCTTCAGAAGGAGGAGGAGGAGGAGGAGGAGGAGGAGGAGGAGGAGAAGGAGAAGGAGAAAAGGAGAAGGAGAAGGAGAAGGAGGAGAAGGAGAAAAGGAAGGACTTAAAACTTTCAACCCTGGATCCTGTATCCAGCAAACTTAGTTTCATTTATGATAGAGAAATTAAATACTTTAATGACACTCACATGTTGAAGAAATTTGCCATAATTAAACCAGCTCTCCAAGATATTCTCAGACCCATCCTCCACAATGACCAACATAATGCTACAATCAAAGTAAACTCACTCAGAAACTTTTGATCAAATCCCAACTCCCAAAGAAAGGATTAATAATATCCACTGGACTTTTGAAAAACTCAACACCCAAAATAATACCAGGCTTATCAATACTCTCAATTAATGTGAATGGCTTAAACTGTCCTCTTAAGAGGCACTGGTTGGCTGAATGGATACAAAAACTCAGACAAGATATCTGCTGCATACAATAATTTTATCTTACCTTAAAGGATAAATATAGACTCAGGGCGAAGGGATGGTCATCTATAATTCAGACAAATGGAAATCAGGAAAAATCAGATGTTGTAATTTTATTTACAGATACGATAGGCTTTAAACCAACAAAAGTAAGGAAATATAAGGATAGTCACTTTGTATTTGTTAAGGGAAACACTCAACATGATGAGTTTTCAATTATTAACCTTTATACACCCAACAAGAATGCTGCTCCATTTACAAGAGGGATTCTGACAGACATGAGCAACTATGATCCAGCATCATCATAGTTGGAGATTTTAACACTTTTTTGGCAGTGTTGGATAGATCCTCCAATAAGAAACTAAGCATAGCAATTTTAGACTTAAAATTAATCATTCAACAATTGGATTTAACAGACATCTATAGAACATTTCATCCTGACAAAATTGAATACACATTCTTCTCATCAGCCCATGGAACATACTTCAAAATTGATCATATCTTAAGTCACAAGTCTAACTTCAGCAAACTTAAAAGAATGGAAATTATTTCTTGTATCTTCTCAGACCATCAATGGATAAAAGTTGAACTCAGTAAAACAGGAATCTACATACTCACACAAAGATATAGAAAATATATAACCTTATGCTGAATAATAGCTGGGTCATAGACAAGATTAAGAAGGAAATTACCAAATTTTTGGAACAAAATGATAATTAAGACACAAATTGCCAGAGCCTGTGGAATACTGCAAAGGCAGTCCTAAGAGGGAAATTTATAGCATTGCAAGCCTTCCTCAAGAGAATAGAAAGAGAGAAAGTCAACAACGTAATGGTACATCTCAAGCAACTGAAAAAGAAAGAACATCCCAACCCCCAGAAACAGCAGAAGAAAAGAAATAACCAAAAGTAGAGCAGAATTAAATGAAATTGAAAACAAAAGACCAATAAATCAAAAAATTGTTTTTTTGAAAAGGTCAATAAAATAGGTAGACTTTTGGATAACCTAACCAGAAATAAAAGAGTAAAATCTAAAATTTCACCTGTCAGAAATGACAAAGATGAAATAACAGCAGACTCCTCAGAAATTCAAAAAATCCTTAATGAATATTACAAAAAACTCTATTCTCAGAAATATGAAAATCTGAAGGAAATAGACCAATACTTAGAAGCACACCACCTTCCTAGACTTAGCCCGAAAGAAGTGGAAATGTTGAACAGGCCTATATCAAGTTCTGAAATAGCATCTACCATACAAAATCTCCCTAAAAAGAAAAGTCCGGGACCAGATGGCTTCACATTAGAATTCCACCAAACCTTTAAAGAGGAACTAGAACCTATATTACTTAACCTTTTCCAAAAGATAGAAAAAGATGGAATACTTCCCAACACATTCTATGAAGCTAATATCACCCTTATCCCCACACCGGGAAAAGACACAATAATAAAAGAAAATTATAGATCAATATCTCTAATGAATATTGATGCAAAAATATTCAATAAGATCCAAGCAAAGCGAGTCCAGCAACCCATCAAACAAATTATACACCAAGTGGGTCTTATCCCAGGGTCTCAAGGCTGGTTCAATATACACAAATCTATAAATATAACACATCACATTAAAAAAATAAACAACAAAGACCACATGATTCTCTCAATTGATGCAGTAAAAGCTTTTGATAATATCCAGCATCCTTTCATGATCAGGACACTTCAGAAAATAGATATAGAAGGGACATTTCTAAAACTTATAGAAGCCATTTACAGAAAACCCACAGTAAACATTACATTGAATTGAGTAAAATTGACATTTCTCCTCCCATCAGGAACCAGGCAAATTTCTTCACTGTCTCCATGGCTTTTTAACATTATAATTGGAGTCTTAGCCATTGCAATCAGGCAAGAGAAGGCGATAAAGGGTATCCACATATGGTCAAAGGAGATCAAACTTTAACTCTTTTCAGATAATGTGATTGTATACCTGTAAAACCCCAGGGACTCAACTACAAAACTCTTAGAAGTGATCAAAGAATACAGCAGCATCTCAGGATACAAAATCAATACTCACAAATCAATAGCATTTATATATACCAACAATTGTCAAACTGAAAAAACTTTCAAGGACTCTGTTCCTTGTACAGTACTGCCAAGGAAGATGAACTATCTAGGATTATACCTAACAAGGGATGTGGAAGATCACTATAAAAAAATATGAAACTCTGAGAAGAGAAATAGCTGAAGATATTAACAAATGGAAAAACATACAATGCTCGTGTCTGGGAAGAACCAACATTGTTAAAATGTCCCTACTATCCAAATCAATCTATAGATTTAATGCAATCCCTGTTAAAGCACCTCTGACATACTTTAAAGATCTGAAAAAGTTAGTACTTCATATGGGGGGAAAGATCCCCTATTTAATATATGGTACTGGATGCACTGGCTGGTGACATGTAAAAGACTGAAACTGGATCCACATCTTTCACTTCTAACAAAAATTGACTCTCACTGAATAAAATACTTAAATTTAAGACACAAAACTGTAAAGATTCTTGGAGAGAGTGCAGGGGAAACACTTAAAGAAATTGGCCTGGGAGAACACTTTATGAGAAGGACTTCCAGGGCAATTAAAGCTATACCAAAAATATATTATTGGTATCTGATAAAACTAAAAAGCTTCTGCACTGTCAAGAACACAGAAAGTAAAGCAAGTAGACAGCCCTCAGAATGGGACAGGATATTTGCAGGTTATGTTTCTGGCAAAGGTTTGATAACCAGAGTCCATGGAGAACTCAAACTTAATAAGAAAAGAACAAGTGATTCCATTTCACTGTGGACAAGAGACTTGAACAGAGCTTCTCTGAAAAAGACAGGCACATGGTCTACAGACACATGAAAAAATGCTCATCATATTTAATCATCAGAGAAATGCAAATCAAAACCACTTTGAGATATCATCTAACTCTAGTAAGAGTAACCCACATAACAAAATCCCAAAACTACAGATGTTGGCGTGGATGTGGAGAAACGGGACCATTTCTGCACTGCTGGCGGGAATTCTTTGTTTTTGGAAAGAAATTTGGAGAACACTCAGGGATCTAAAAGTAGACCTGCTGTTAGATCCTGAAATTTCTCTACTAGGTACATAGTATTAAAAATCATTTAATAACAAAGATATTTTGTCCCAGATTGTTCATTGCAGCTCAATTCATAATTGCCAAGTCATAGAATTAGCCCAAGTTCTCATCGACCCATGAATGCATTAATAAACTGTGGTATGTGTATACCATGGAATACTATACAGCTTTAAAAAATAGATGGAGGCTTTACCTCTTTTATGTTTATGTGGATAGAGCTGGAAAATATTCTTCTTAGTAAAGTATCTCAAGAATGGAAGAAACAGTATCCAATGTACTCAATACTTTTATGAAACCAATTTGTATTTACTCACACTTTCGTATGAAAGATAGATCACAACTGTAGCCCAGGATGAAGGAGAGAAGTAGAGGGGAATGAGAGGGGAGGGGGTAGGTTCAATAGAGGGAGGGTAAACAGTGGAACCACACCTATGGAACATATTGTAAGTGTACAAGTCAAATATACCAAGTATAGAACTCAAATGTATTAACACAATTTTAAGTGAGGTGAAAGCTATATTAATTAGTTTGATGCAACCATTCTAAATTGTATAAAAAAACAACATATTGTACCCCACAAATGCATAAATGTATTCATGATCTATGTGTATATGACTTAATAAAAGGAAAAAAATGAAATAAAAAGACAAATTTGATTTGAAATATAAAAGATTATTCATATCTAATACTGTGGCAATTTCATGTTAACTTTTTTTTTTTTTTTTTTGCAGTTTTTGGCTGGTGCTGGGTTTGAACCCACCACCTCCAGCATATGGGGCCAGCATCCTACTCCTTTGAGCCACAGATGCTCTGCCCCCATGTTAACTTTTTGATAGACATTTCAATATTGAAATCTTCTTATACATTATTTCTTAGGTATGCTTTATCTACCTTCTTGAATGAGTACATCAAGAATTTTTTTCTTTAAGACTCATTCTCAGCTTGTTGCCCTTGGTATAGTGCCATGGCAGCATATTTCACAGCAACCTCAAACTGCTGGGCTCAACTGATCCTTTTGCCTTAGCCTCCCAAGTATCTAGGACTATAGCTGCCCATCAAAATGCCCAGCTATTTTTTACAAATGAGGTCTCACTCTTGCTCATGCTGGTCTCGAACTCCTGAGTTCAGGTGATCCACCCACCTTAGCCTCCCAAAGTGCTAGAATTACAGGTGTGAGCCACCATGCCCAGTGGATGAAGAATTGTTGAGATGGTTAAACTAGAAATGTAGACATACTGGTAGCCCACATAGGTATAAAAAAAAGGAAGATTTTTATTAACTGGTATTCTACAAATGTATATCCAAGCTGATCAATTCAGGACATTTTCTCCGAGGAAAACTGTTGAGGGAATATTCTCAACTGTACTTGAATCATGATTAAGTACTTACTAAATTATAGGACAAATTGAAGAACATGACCAATATTTCTAGCATTAAGGTATAAATGATGATGGTGTATTGCATTAAAGATACCACATATGCTGTAGCGCTCTCCCATCAGCGTTGATGTTTATTCTCTCAGGATCATAATTTTCTCCTCTAATGAAAGGTCCCTTTTGGGGGCACTTGGAGTCCCAGCTACTTGGGAGGCTGAGCCAAGAGGATTGATTAAGCACAGAAGCTTGAGGTTGCTGTGAGCTATAACACCATTTCACTCAACCTCCAGGGTGACAAAGTGAGATTCTGACTCAAAAAAAAAAAAAAAAGAAAGAAAAAGAAAAAAAGGAAAGATCCCTTTCACCTCATAATTCAACATATTACCATTGCATACACACACTTTTCATTTGAAACATATGTAATCATACTTTTATAATCTTAACTGGGTGTTTCATGAAGCATATATTCCTTTTTCCTCACTATACATGTATTTCTGTCATGTTTCTATCCTCACAAAAACCAAAACCAAACTAAACAAAGCAAAAATCCTCTTAAAATCTGAAGTGTCATTTTCAAAGTCAAGTTTCAGGCTTCATCACAGGCCTATCCCTGCATGAATGTCTGGTTGGCTTTGTCATATTTGCATATACCTGACTATATGTCCCCTTTGCATTTCAGCATTTCCTGGGAAATATTCTAAATTGAAGGTAATCTTCTCTTTATTTTATCTTGAATTATTAACTACACATTCTAGGAGATGTACATTATTTATTAATCACTTTGTTTCAAAATCCACTCAGTCTACCAGTGAACTGAAAGATTCGGTGCCAAAGAAAGCATCAGAAATGAAGGATACGCAAACATCTGGATCAGGTAAATTTTACAATACAAACTTAACTCTGAAAAGAAATACATTAAAAAGGGCTTGAAAAACTCAGAGTTCTTTTAGAGTTCTTTTCTTTTTCTAAATTGAGGGAAGGATTTGACATAAATAATAGCTGGTATCCATGGCTGAAAGAATGATATGGAAAAGCACAAGAAAAAGAAATTTTAAAATTGAATGTTTGAACTCATACATTTATGTTCTGATACCCTAAAATTGCTAGTTTGGAATCCTTATACTTGTTAAGGATTTACAGACTTGATTTAAGGCACTTGTGTCTAAGATTTTTCCAGGGCTTCAGATGTTTACCAGCAATGTGTCATTTCCTTAGAGCAATGATTTTCAACAGGTTTGCAATTTTAGGTGTGCCACAAGAATTTTTAAAGATCATTAATTATTTTGGAAAGAAGTTCAAAACAGAGGAAGTATATTTTTCTTGAACATAATTTAAATGTGCCATGGAAGTTTAACTATAGGTTCAAGTGTGCCATGAGATTAAAAATAAATAAATAAATAAATAAATAAAAAAGGTTGGAAAACATTGCCCTGGAGGGAAAATTTACTTGGTAATGTGAAAATTGTGTTTTAACTTCATTTCATCTTAGTGTTATTACAGTTAGGATATGAATTCAATCTGACCTTATGATTTGCAGGTTTTATGTGTTTATGTGAATGGATGTGGGTAAATGTATGTGTGTTACCTTGGCATATTGAAAATGAGGAAAGTTAAAGAATAAAATGAAATAAATAAAAATGAACAATTTTCTTCATTTTTTTTCTTTGAGTGCTGAGGGGTGATGGCTTTGGTCTGCCTGAGAGGTCATGGCAGGGTTCTATCTCCAGGAGGTCATGGTCTAGGGCGTCCTTCTAGCTTTGGCCTTTGGAGAGTCAGTACTGGCAGTTCCCTGCTGTGAAATACTGCTGATTTTTTCTTTCTTTTTTGTTCTGTTTCTCTTACCATAATTGGTGTAGGTTAGGACTTGCTTTTGCCCAGACTGGTAAGGAGCTCTGAATTTTGAAGGATCCACCTAGCCCAGCACCTCAAAGTCCTGGAGTTTTAGGTGTGGCCATAGCACCTTGCCAAACAACACCATTTCTCCTATTGCTCTCTTTCTGTTTTTCTGTCCTTCTTCTCCTTTTGTTCAATTCTTTTCTTTCACCCTTTATTGTTTTTATTTCTTCTTTTTTTCCCCTTTTCTCTTCTTGCTCACTGCTCACTCTTTAGCCTTCTCTTCCTTCTGGCCTTATATCAAGAGGTGACTTCAACAACTAAGCTCTGAGACAAGGTAATTCAAAACAAATGAGGCTGGGAGGAGGAGAAAATAGGGATATAAAATGAACATGAAGAAAACACACATGAGGAGGAACCAACAGAAAAATTCCAGCAACATAAAAAACCAAAACAGAGCAACCCATCCCCCCCAAGGGACCATGAGACACTTACTACAGAGGATTCCACCTATAAAGAAGTGACGGAAATGAAAGGGAACTTAAAATGTAGGTGGTAAAGGCAGTAAAGGGAATTGACAAAGAGTGGAAAAACAGAACCAAAAAATAGATGAACGATGTAAAGAATATAGAAAGGATATGACAAAACTTAAGGAAATGAAAGAGTAAATCAGGTAACTTAAAGATGCAATAGAAATCATCAATAGCAGATGAGACCATAGAGAAGAAAGAATATTAGAGCTAGAGGATAAAGTTAATAAGCTAACGTAGGTAGTTAAAGAGGCAGAAAAAAGAAAGCAGAACATTCGCTCAGAGAATTATGAGACTTCATGAAGAGTTCAAACATATGAATTATAGGAATCCCTAAAGGGAAAAAAGAATGTCCCAAAGGAATGGAAGCCCTACTGGAGAATATCATAAATGAAAACATTCCAAGTTTCAATAAAGTTTCCAAAACACTCCTTTTAGAGGGATATCAAATTCCAGGTCATCTCAAAACAGAGCATCTCCAAGACATATTGTCATGAATCTTCCAAAATCAAGACAAAAGAGAAAATTCTGTGAGCATCCAGGAATAAGTGCCAGTGGCCCCAGAGGTGTAGATCTATCAGGGTGACAGAAGACCTCTCAACTGAAACTTTCCAAGTCAGAAGAGAATGTTTATCTACTTTTAACCTTCTTAAACAAAACAATTCTCAGCCCAGAATTTTGCATCCTACCAAAGTAAACTTCAAAATTGATGAAGAGAGAGCATTGGTGGTATAATGGTGAGCATAGCTGCCTTCCAAAATTGATGAAGAAATCAAATCTTTTGAGGATATGCAAACATTCAGGAATTCATCACATGAAGTTCAGCTCTACAGGAAATACTTAGAACTATCCTCAACACTGACAATCACAGTATACCACTGCAAAGTAAACACCCACAAATCAAAGGACAAAACCTAGTTTCCACAATGGTCCAAAGGATAAAACTAAGCACCAGATTTGCACAAAGTAAGATGGACAGAACTCCACCACACTTATCAGTTAATGGTTTGAATTCCCCACTGAAGAGGCATAGGCTGGATGATTGGATACAAAACTACAAGCTGGCAGAACCTGTAGCTCAGAGGATATGGTACCAGCCACATACACTGAGGCTGTTAGATTTGAACCCAGCCTGGGCCAGCTAAAAACAAATGTGACAACTGCAAGAAAAAATATAGCCAGGCATTGTGGTGGGCATAGGTATACTCCCAGCTACTTGGGAGGCTGAGGCAAGAGAATCACTTAAGCCCAAGAGTTTGAGGTTGCTATGAGCACCACAGCACTCTACTGAGGGCAAAATAATGAGACGCGGCCAAAAAAAAAAAAAAAAAAAAAAAAAAAGTACAAGCCATCAATCTTCTGTCTCATCTAACTTACCTTGCAGGACAAATCAAGGGTAAAGGGGTGGAACACAGTATTTTAGGCAAATGGAAATCAGAATAAAGGAGGGGTCACAATCTGATTTTCAGATACAATTGAATGTAAAGCAACTAAAGTTAAGAAAGACAAAAATAGTCACTTCATACTGGTCAAGGAAACAACACATCAAGAGGATATTTCAATTCTAAGTATTAATGCACCCAATTTAAATGCTCCCAGATTTATGAAATAGACCTTAATGTGTCCAAGCAATATGATATCCCACAACACCATAATATCTAGAGACTTTAACATCCCTCTGAAAAAACTGGATAGGTCCTCTATACAGAAATTAATGAAATATACAATGGACTTAAATGTGGCCCTAGAATAAATCTGCTTAAAAGACATATACAGAACACACCATTTCAAAAGTAAAGAAACATGTTTTTATAATCAGCCCATAGAAGATACTCTAAAGTAGATCATATCCTAGGATACAAATCAGAGCTTAACAAAATCAAAATAATTGAAATTATACCTTGTATATTCTCACACCAAAAGGTAATAAAAGTGGAACTCAACTCCAACAAAAACTTCCTCCCCGCACAAATGCATGGAAATTAAACAACCTTATGCTGAAGGGGTCAAGGAAGAGATAAAGGAGGAAATTGTTAAATTCCTCAAACATAACAATAAGTTACCAAAACTTCTGGAATACTGATAAAACAGGTCTAAGAGATAAATTTGGCACATTAGATGCCTACGTCCCCAAAACAGGAAGACAGCACATCAATAAACTAATGAATCATCTTATGGAAATGTAAAAGGAAGAAAAATACAATCCCATATCCAACAGAAGAAAATAAATAACTAAAATTAATTCAGAAATTAGTGAAATTGAAAACAAAAGAATTATTCAGAAAATTAATGGAATAAAAAGCTGGTTGTTCAAAAACATGCATAAAATGGATAAACTTTGGGCAGATTATCTGGAAACAGAAAAGTAAAATCTCTAATAACCTCAATCAGAAATGAAAAGGGTAAATAATAACAGATATCACAAGATGCTAGAGATTATCTCTGACTACCATAAGAAACTCTATACCCAGTAATTTGACAATATGGAGGAAATGGACCAATACCTGGAATCACACCATCTTCCTAGACTTAACAAAGAAGAAATGGATCTCTTGAACAGACCAATAGCAAGCACTGAGATCAAAGAAACAATAAAAAATATCCCAATAAAAAAATAAAATTGCTGTGGATCAGATGGCTTCACAACAGAATTCTATCAAACCTTCAAAGAATAGCTTATACCCATACTGCAGAACCTATTTCAAAATATAGAAAAGAAAGGAATCTTCCTTACATGTATTATAAAGCAAACATCACCCTGATTCCACAATGGGGAAAGACCCTACTAAAAAGGAAAACTACAGACCAATTTCACTAATGAATACAGATGTAAAAATAGTGAACAAAACCTTAGCCAATAGATTATAGCTACACATTAAAATAATTATACATCACAATCAAGGATGCAAGGATCCTCGCAAGGATCCCAAGGATGCAAGCTGATTTCAATTACACAAGTCCATAAATGTAATTCACCATGTCAATGGAAACAAAAGCAGGATCATATGATCCTCTTAATGCAGAAAAAGCATTTTATAAAATTCAGCATCCTTTTCTAATAAGAACACCTATGAATACAGGCATAGGTGGCACATTTCTTAATTGAAGCCATCTACAACAAACACAGCTAATATCATATGCAATTGAATAAAATTGAAAGCTTTACCACTAAGAATCAGAACTTAGACAAGGATGTCCACTATCACCACTACTATTCAACATAGTGCTAGAAGTCCTAGACAATGCAATAAGACAAAAGAAGAATATAAGGGCATCAAAATGGAGCTAGAGGCAGTCAAACTCTCACTGTTTGCCAATTATATGATCCAATACTTAGACAACTGCAGAGACTCATCTACAAGACTCCTGGAAGTAATCAAAAAATACAATAAGCCCTCAGGATATAAAATAAATGTCCAAAAATCAGTAGCTTCTGTATATGCCAATAACAGCCAAGATGAGAAGTTAATAATCAGTGACACAATTCCCTTTGCAGAAGCTTCAAAGAAAATGAAATACCTAGGAATATACCTCACAAAAGACATGAAGGACTGCTACAAAGGGAATTATGAAACTCTAAGAAAATAAATAGCAGATGACATTAGAAGCCTTTAACAAATGGAAGAGCATACCGTGCTCCTGGCTGGGAAGAATTGACATTGTTAAAATGTCTATACTTCCCAAAGCAATCTACAGATTCCACCATGCAGTAATTTTTTTATTACTTCCAGGAGTCTTGTAGATGAGTCTCTGCAGTTGTCTAAGTATTAGATCATATACCTAATTAACAAAGAGTGAGAGTTTGACTGCCTCTAACTCCATTTTGATGCCCATTAAAATATCTTCATCATACTTTCAAGATTTGGAAAAAATAATTCTTCATTTTGTACGGAACCAGAAAAGACCCTGTATAGCTAAGGCAATTCTTAGTAATAAAAACAAGGCTGAGAGCATCAGCCTACTATACTTTAGATCATACTGCAAGGCCATAGTGATCAAAACAGCATGATATTGGCACAAAAATAGTGACATAGTCATTCAGAAATGAACAGAAAATCAAGAGATGAAGCTGATCTCTTATAGCCATTTGATCTTTTATAAACTCAGCGAAAGCTTACACTAGGGAAAAGAATCCCTATTCAATAAATATTTCTCAGAGAACTGGACATCTACATTTTAAAGAATGAAACTGAACCTGTACCTTTCACCACTTACAAAAATTGATTCAAGATGGATAAAATACTTAAATCTAAGGCATGAAACAACAAAAATCCTAGTAGAAAGCGTGCGGAAAACACTTGAAGATATTGGCCTGGGGAAAACTTTTATGAAGACTTCCATGGCAATTGCAACAACAACAAAAATAAACAAATGGGACTTAATTAAACTGAAAAGTTTATGACAGCTAAAGAAACAAAAACCAAAGCAAACAGACAACCTTCAGAATAGAAAATGATATTTGCATGCTATAAATCTGACAAAGGATTGATAACTAGAAACTAACAGAGAACTCAAGTTAATCAACAAAAAACCAGCTAACAATCCCATCTATTATCACTGGGTGAGAATCATGAATAGAACCTTTTCTGAGGAAGACGGATGAATGGCTAACAAATATAAGAAAAAAATGCTCATTGTCCCTTATCATCAGAGAAATGCAAATAAAAAGCACTCTGAGATATCACCTAACTTCAGTAAGATTAGCCCACATCATAAAATCCCAAAGTTGCAGATGCTGGAGCAGATGTGGAAAGAGGGAAACAATTTTACACTATTACTAGAACTGCAAACTAAGGCAGCTTTTTTGGAAAGAAGTATAGAGAATCCTCAAAGAATTCAAATTAGATCTCCCATTTGGACTGCACAATCCCACTACTATGCATCTACCCAGAAGAAAAATAATGATTTTATCATAAGGACATACACACTAGATTGTTTATCACAGCCCAGTTTAAAATTGCCAAAATGTGGAAACAATTGAAATGCCCATCAACTCAGGAATAGATTAACAAACTGTGGTATATGTATACCATGGAATACTGTTCAGCCATAAAAAAGATGATAATACAAAAGGCACATCTCTTGTATTAACTTGGATGGAGTTGAAATACATTCTTCTTAGTAAAGTATCACAAGAATGGAAAAGCAAGTATCCAATGTACTCAATACTAATATTAAGCCAGTACATAATCTAATTCATGCCCATATAGGAGAAAAACTCATTTTAATTCAATTTGGGGGGAGGAGGAATGAGACTGGGGGAAAGATGACTGGGGTACTCCCGCTGAATGGGCACAATGTGTGGCAGAGGTATGGTACACATTTTAGATGCAGGACATAACTACAAGAGGATCTCTACCTAACAAATTCAAATATTGGGACTTGGTTGTTTGTACCCTCACAGTAACCTGAAATTTAAATAAAATACATAAATAAATAAATAAATAAATAAATAAATCAAACAAGTCTAGGTGTGGTGGCTCATACCTATAATCCCAACACTCTGGAAGGCTGAGGCAGATGAATTACTTAAGCTTAGGAGTCTGAGAACAGCCTGAGCAAGAGGAAGACTCCACCTCTTTAAAAAAAAGAAATATAGAAAAGAATACATAGCAGGGCATTGTGGCAGTCATCCTGTAGTCCTAACTACTTGGAAGGCTGAGGCAAGAGCCCAGGTGACAGAGTGAGACTCTGTCTGAAAAATCAGAGCAACAATAACAACAAAACAGTAGTTCTGAAATTTATGGCCTTAAGTTTCTTTCATACTGTTAAAAAAATACTGGGTAGAGGAAACCAACATCCTGAATTAGGTGTTTATCATTAACATGCATTTTCAAATGTTTGTACATATGTATATGGTTGTAAGTATAGAACTTATTTTCATGTCTTAAAATTTTCTATAAATGATTGCATACTCCACATGTCATTTTTCAATTATCTTTTTTTTTTTTTTGCATTTTTGGCTGGAGCTGTGTTTGAACCCACCACCCCCGGTATATGGGGCCAGTGCCCTATTCCTTGAGCCACAGATGCCACGATCAATCATCTTTTTCTTGATGAACATTATGTTTTTGTGATCTATCCATATTGACACAATTGGCTGTATTTTAAGCTTTTTATAGTATTCCATTATGTGTCTGTGCTGCATTTAATTAAACTCTGTTCATGGTATTTTTGATACCAAAAATAGATAAATAAAACTAGACATGAATGTCTAGACATGATTGTGCATTCCAATAAGCTTGTGTTTAAGTGAATTGTATGTACTGGTATTTACTATACTCAAAACTAAAAACTAAAATGGAAAGTATAAAATACAAGTGTGCACCACCATACGTTCTACTAGCCATTAGAACTATGATCCATTAACCGTTAGAGCTGTGATGTCATGACACACCCTGTCTCTCACAATCTCCATTTTGTACATCTATGATAATGAGTGTGAATATGGAAAAAATATTTCTTATTTTTTGACCTCTTGGATCCCTTGAATGGATCTTGAACTCCAGGAATTCTTGAGTCACAATTTACAACCACCATTTCAACCATATGTGCGGCCACTAGGTGTCAGTGGGCCCTTGATAATGAAATGGATGTTAGGGTTTTTTTGTTTGTTTTTTCACTTCTATATTTTCTTTTCCACTTATCCTAGAAAGTTTAAATCCAATTTTTTTTTTTTTTAATTTTTAAAAAATGTGTTTGGGTTCTGTATTCACTTCCTGTCTCATGGTGCTCTGCACTCGGTGTGTCTTTTGTGGACCAAGGCTTATGTCATTTCTTTCTTTTTTTTTTAGTAAATCATAACTGTGTACATTAATGCAATTATGGGGTACAATGTGCTGGTTTTATATACCATTTGAAATATGTTCATCAAACTGGTTAACACAGCCTTCACCGCATTTTCTTAGTTATTGTGTTAAGATATTTATACTCTACACCAATTACCCTCCCTCTGCTCATCCTCCCTCTCGCCTTCCCTCCCTCTCCTCTTTCCCTTTCTTCTTGGGTTATAGTTGGCTTATAGCTTTTATATGAAAACTATAAATTGGTTTCATAGTAGGACTGAGTACATTGGATACTTTTTCTTCCATTCTTTTTTTTATTATTATAAATCATAGCTGTGTACATTAATATGATCATGGGGCACCATACACTTGGTTCATAGATTGTTTGACACATTTTCATCACACTGGTTAACATAGCCTTCCTGGAATTTTCCCAGTTATTTTGCTAAGACATTTACATTCCACATTTGCCAAGTTTTACATATACCCTTGTAATCCCCCTCCCTCCCCACCCTTTCCCTTTTCCCCCTATTCTTAGATTGTAACTGTGTAATAGCTTTCATGTGAAGGTCCTAAATTAGTTTCATAGTAGGGCTGAGTACATTGGGTACTTTTTCTTCCATTCTTGAGAGACTTTACTAAGAAGAATATGTTCCAGCTCCATCCATGTAAACATGAAAGAGGTTGCTCTGCTGGTGGGAATACAAATTAATACATTCCTTTTGGAAAGATATATGGAGAACACTTAGAGATCTAAAAATTGACCTGCCATTCAATCCTGTAATTCCTCTACTGGGCTACCAGAAGACCAAAAATCAAAACTACCCAGAAGACCAAAAATCAAAACATAATAAAGATATTTGTACCAGAATGTTTACTGCAGCCCTATTCACAATTGCTAAGTCATGGAAAAAGCCCAAATTCCCATCTATCCAT